>SMSQ01004947.1:30970-48625 GCA_019453375.1 Ctenoplectra terminalis | reverse complement strand
AAAAAACAAAATTTATAAGCGCGTTTAATCATCTTCGGTTTACTAACAATAAACAGAAATTACATAAAAGGGGGAGCACTAATTATCACAAAGTATACCAAGCAGGTCGGACAAACAAGTCGGATAATTACGGAACGGGTAAACTTATCAACAATTCAATTACCTTCTCCAGAATGGAAAGGATGAAACAACAGATGGTAACGCCTCTGGTAAAAGCAACTTTCAGCCACTATCACGCGGCGGAAAGAATGAAAACTGAAGTTACTTGAAAAAACTTTCCTCCCGGTCTGCCTCCTGGTTGGCATTCTACCGTGTAACAGGGGACATCTTAAAAAGATGTCGGTCCCCTGTAAATAAATAAGAAAAGATTCCTCTAAGAAGTTTGACGCGGCAGGAAAAGCAGCCGCGAGGCCGCACGATTTATTCAACTTTTTCCTACGCTCTTTCCCTCTTCCCTTATTCCGGCTCGCATCTCATCGCGCTCCAACAAATTCTTCCTCGTCCGAGTGTTTCGCGAACGTTTCCGTCGTTATCGTGTAAAGCTCGTCTGTCTGCTTTGTGTCATTTATCCTGGCAACGGCACGAATCCTGTTTTTCCCGCTACTTTGTACGAAACAAAACGAGATAATGCGGACGGATAAAAAGGAAAGCGATTCGTTGAAGGCAGGACACGAATTTACATTGCGTTGCGAACTGATCCTTGCAAAAAATTGTGAACGCCAGTAAAGAGAACGGGGATCCACGATTTATCGTTTTTTAGTATGAGACTTTTTTCCTTTTTTTTTGCTTTTTTTTTTTAACTGATATTGCTTTGCACTTTGCGCTCCACTAGCGCCATTATGGCGGCGCGTGGAATTTTATTCAGAGGATAAGTTTTGAGCTGAATTTTGTATATTCGATAATTAAATTTTTTTTATTTAGAAGGCAAATTATTTAGGTGAATAAAAAATTGTAAATATCTATAATTTTTGCGCCGCGATGGCGACGCGTGGAATTTTATTCAGAGGATAAGTTTTGAGCTGAATTTTGTGTATTCGATAATTAAAAATTGTTTGTTCTATTTAGAAGAAGGCAAATTATTTAGATGAATAAGAAATCGTAAATATATATCATTTTTGCGACGCGATGGCGACGCGTGGAATTTTTTTTAGAGGCTAAGTTTTGAACTGAATTGGGTATATTCGTTAATTGGAAAAATTTGTTTTTTATTTGAAATAGAGGAAATTTAGAAAAAATCATGGTTATTTGTAATTTATGCGACATTAGGGTGATATGTGGAATTTTATTAAGAGGTAAAGTTTTGAGCTGAATCTTGTATATTCCATAATAAAATTTTTGTTTTTTATTTAGAACAAGGAAAATTAATTAGATGAATAAAAAATCGTAAATATCTATAGTTTTTGCGACGCGATGGGGACGCGTGGAATTTTATTCAGAGATTAAGTTTTGAACTGAATTTAGTATATTTGTTAATTCTAAAAAATTTTGTTTTCTTTAAAATAGAACAAATTAAATTAAAAAGAAAAAAAATCATTATTATCTATAATTTATGCACCACGATGGCGACGTATGTAATTTTCTTCAGAGATTAAATTTTGAGCTGAATTTAGTATATTTGTTAATTCTAAAAATTTTTTAAATTTAAAATAGAGCAAGTCAACTTTAAAAAAAAAATCATGATTATCTATAATTTATGCGCCACTAGGGCGACGTGTGGAATTTTCTTCAGAAATTAAGTTTTGAACTGAATTTAGTATATTTCTTAATTCTAAAATTCATGTTTTAATTTTAAAGCAAAACAGACTAAGCAAATAAATAAAAAATCATTTTTTTCGCCAGGATGGCAACGTGCGTAATTTTCTTCAGAGACTAAGTTTTTAGCTAAATTTAATATATTTCTTGATCCTAAAATTTTTGTTCTGTATTTAAATTAAAGCAAGTTAACTGAAGTCAAACTTAAAGCAAGTCAATTTAAAAAAAATTTCTTGCTCACAGTTGCGAGTAATAAGCTTAACAAAATTTTACGCCGCTTTGCGAGAATACGTTTTATAAAAACCGTTCTTCTGGCTTGAAATTACGTTGAAGAATTACCTTAGTCGAATAGAAGGATGCGCTTGCCTGTGCGGGGCAAATAAGAGAATATATTTCAGAGGAAAAAACTGTTGAGGAAGAGCTGCAAAAGACTCGAGTAAATTAATCTGCGAGACGTAGTTGTGAAATTTGTGGAAGTTTAAAAGATTTGTTTTGTAATTACACATTGGCTCGTTTTATTATGTCTGTCCACTATTTTTTAACTATAAAAAGGATCGGAATGATGTGAGAGAGTAAAGTATTTTAAAAAATGAACTAAAAAATTAAATCAAATATTTCTCATAAAATATATTTGAATCTCTAACAATTTTTTTTTTTTTTTTCGTTCCTTAAAGTATCAAGAATCGATTATTAAAATTTTATATTTAATTATTTTATATAATTTTTATATTTATGATTTTGACTTTTAAACATCGTTTACGTTAATTTTGCTTTGTGTTGTAAAATGATACAGAGACAAATAATAATACTGTCGGTAAATTAATTAAAATGTTACTTTTGATGTTTCAAGGATAAATTATAGAAATATTTTGCGAAACATCTGATATTAACAGAAATTTAATTATATCGTAACAAAGTTGAACATTATTTAATAACAGCCGGTTGCTATAATACAAAATATGCATAATAGCGTTCACGACCTAAATCAACATAATGAATTTCTGAAGCGACCTAAACGACCTAAAACTACCTACCAAAATGTAGTTTCTAAAGGTTTATATCCACGTATTAGAGGGTATTCATGTATTTAATGAATAAACGCATTTATGTATTCATGGACCTTTAGTAAAATGAAAATGACTTCAGCCCTCAGTTTCCAGATGAGAAAGTTAAACTCTATGAATTGGAGCTACGAAATCGAAGGTGATCTTAATCGTACATCAACCGAATCTTTGGAATTATTACACGTTCTAGAAAACGCACTAATTAAAACATAATTTAGAATTATATTTAGAAAATTTTTGAATAAAAAATATTGTAGGGTAGATCGAGGCGAATCGGGTCACTTTGATAGTGAAAAAAAAAATAGTTAAAATTTAGAAAGCTAACTTCTTATTATAAATTCATTATTAATACTCATAAAACAGTTTTTAATAGTCATAAAACATTTTTTAATAGTCATAAAACATTTTTTTGAATTAAACAAATTAAAAATTAAATTAAATTCTTTAAATTAAAAAATCTTAGATTCTGAAATTTAAAAAATCTTAGATTCTTAAATTTAAAAAATCTTAGATTCTGAAATTTAAAAAATCTTAGATTCTTAAAATTAAAAAATCTTAGATTCTGGAATTTAAAAAATCTTAAATTCTTAAAATTAAAAAATCTTAGATTCTTAAAATTAAAAAATCTTAGATTCTTAAATTTAAAAAATCTTATTTAAAAATTAAAAAATTGCTATTGATATCTACGGTAATAATTATCCATACACAATTCACAAAAATTATTCACACACCGTCAAAATTTTACAAGTTTACACTTTCTATATTAAAAATTCCAAAGTTTCCTCTCCGTTCTCCAACAAAATTCGGCCAACTCGATAATTGAAGAGAATCGAGTAGCGGTCTATATTATTCCTGCAACGGTTTCCCTTATCAAAGAAGAATCCTCTCGGGACTTCCGTTAAAAACATCAAACAAATAGGACGTTTCCAAAGAAACCGAAGCAATGGTTTCAAAAGCAGTCTCGAAGCACCCGTGGAATTTATTACAACTTACCTCTCCAATTTTATCCTCGAGACGAAAGAGACGCTGTTACGCGAAACAGAAATTCAAATAAAAATAAACAAAAAAAAAAAGAGAAGAAACACGGACGTAATAAAATCTTACCAATTTTCGATGCAACCAAGAGAACGAACGAACCGTGTTCCGTGCATCGAGATACAAAATTTGATCGATGGAATAAATGGATTTGCCGGGAACATAGAGAGGACCCGTTTGTAATTTGCATCGCGCCATCGAAGGGGAAACGCAAGAGTTCCATTTTTGTTTATCACGAGGGATTGCCGTGGCGCAAGCCAGGGAGAACCGGGCAAAGAGTTATGTAGGGCGGAAAACACAAACGAACGTAAAAAGAAATCCGACAAGGTTCCAAGGATGGCTGTGCATTGTGGAGGAGTCGTCGTTTTGCGGTGGACGAACCAGTCTGGAAGGGACGATTCAAAGGGATTTTCTTCCTTTCGAGTGCACCCTTAACCCGCGGTACCGTGGTTGCTCGATGTTACTCGGCTCGATAGTGGCTCGATACATGCAAACTGCCGATCGATCAGCCTGTCGACGATTCCTCGATGAAATCGCCTCTCGTGGCACACGGTACACGGGACCGGTGTCGAGTGGAAAACGGTTCAATCGACAAAATGGATTGTCGATAGCGTAATGCGGCTTCGACACGCTTTGTGGACGTAATACAATTATTTTACGCCAGCACAGAAGTCCGCTCATTAAATCGCGCACGAATCTATGTTAATGGTCGCATTTCTCTGTCATTACGCTGTCAAAGTCATGCTCGAGCGATGGGATATCGACAACACGCCTGTCGATCCTGCGCGCGTTTACCCTTCTACGATCTATGAATCTTTGAACGAAATTTCGGCGCCGTGTGATGTTGTGTTTCCAGGGGGAGGGATATAAATTTCGTTTAATCGTTCCGAGGATGAAAGCGCCTGTGTTTGGGGTTTTTTTTTTAATTTTATGTGCCAATTTTTGAAGAATTTTAGGGAATTTGTAATTGAACTGCGAATTTTGATGCGTTTATGAAATGTTTGGAGATGTAAAAATGTGGGGAACGAGGGTAGTGAAAATGTATAAATAAATTCGGAATGAGATACTGGTTATGATATTATATTTGGTGAATGAAACAATTTTTTAACTTTTTGTTTTTATTTAATTTTAATTTAATTTAATTTAATTATTTTAGTTTATTTTATTTTATTTTATTTTTTAGTTTTATAGAGATATGAATTTTCGCGAAAATTTGCAGTCTGATAATAAAATATTGCGAATCGGAATAGATGACCATAAGTAATTAATATAATCAATTTGTATGGTCATCGATAGCAACCCTATTTTTTAAATTTCATTCGTAAAAATATGAATCTGCATGATAATTTGAAATCTCCTTATAACTAATAATATAAAATAAAAAATAGTTCTTCAAAATATTGTAAAAAAGTAAATAAATAACAGAAGATCGGAAAAGATAATTTAAAGAAACCAAACGATTCTAAATATATATTTTCCCGAACAATTTCACTTTTCACAATTTTTCTTTTTTTTATTTTCAATAATCACAACTGAACATTATCCAAAGATACTTAAATTTTTTAGTTCTATATTTATCTCAACTATTTGACTCAACAATTGTACAGACTACAAAGAATTAAATAACCATTAAATCATTACAAAATACGAAGATTAAATGCTCAAATAAAATTGAATAAACTAATGCAGAAAATTGGAAACAGAAAAAGATAAATACTTAATTTCATGTTAAGAAACACGTGAGGCGAGATGATAAATGATGGGAATAAAATTATTATAATTTCTGTTGCAGGAGTGCACGCACCTCCTCGGAATGATTCGGTTCGTCTGGAGCCAGGACCTCTGGTAAATGGTGCAGGAGCACTTTACATCGCTGCGACGTGTGCGTGCGCTTTAATATTAGTCGTCGGAAGCGTGGCGAGCGCCTTGTATATTCGCAACAGCAAGGCTCGAATACAGGAATCGCAGTAAGTACACAGGGTTTAACAAGCACGACCTAGAAATCCCGGTTCCGCTTTAAAATTGTCCAAGAAATTTATTCTTAGCCCAATTAGACGAAACTGGTGCATAAATGCAATTTAGAAGTTGTGACACTCGACGTTCCAGAAAATGGAAATGAGCATTTTGCTTCCACATTTGAATCTTTGTTTATTTGAATTTGTTACATTCTCGTGTAACGTAACGCGGCTTATTTAGTAACGCGAACATTCTTATGTTAATCCATTTACATGCCTCGTTGTTTAAGCAGGAAAGTGCTAATTAACGGTAGAATTACCGAGTAAAATATATTTGTTCGTAGCATAGAAATGAAAGTCTTGCGTATTTTTAAAAATACAAAATGCGGGGGAAATAAGCGTTTATTTATACTTTTTACAGAAAGTTGAGGAAAGTTTCTGAAAGTGTTATACACACACTGTTGCAAGTTTATACAGTTTTCATGAGAAATTATAAGTCGATCGTTTCGATCAGTTTGGTGGTTCTGGTGTTTAGTTTTCTGGTAGTTGTCGATTTTGTGGTATTTTAGGTTTTTGTTTATTCTCGTAGATATTGGGTAGAATTATGTCATCCTGAAGAGAGTGTAAGAGTCGAGAAAAATAATTTTACTATTGTTTTTTAATATTAGAATTAATATCAGAACTGCCGAAATTATTGGAATGACCAGATCGTGATTCTCCGCAGACATTTTATTAATTTTCGAATTTATTGAACTGATTTTATTAATATTCAATATTATTGAATTAAATTTTAGTAATTTTTNAAATTTATTGAACTGATTTTATTAATATTCGATGTTATCGAATCAAATTTTAGTAATTTTGGAGTTTATTGAATCAAATTTCGTTAGTATTCCAATGTGTTAAACTAAATTTTATTAATTTTCGAATTTATTGAACTAATTTTATTAATATTCGATATTATTGAATTAAATTTTAGTAATTTTCNGACACTCGACGTTCCAGAAAATGGAAATGAGCATTTTGCTTCCACATTTGAATCTTTGTTTATTTGAATTTGTTACATTCTCGTGTAACGTAACGCGGCTTATTTAGTAACGCGAACATTCTTATGTTAATCCATTTACATGCCTCGTTGTTTAAGCAGGAAAGTGCTAATTAACGGTAGAATTACCGAGTAAAATATATTTGTTCGTAGCATAGAAATGAAAGTCTTGCGTATTTTTAAAAATACAAAATGCGGGGGAAATAAGCGTTTATTTATACTTTTTACAGAAAGTTGAGGAAAGTTTCTGAAAGTGTTATACACACACTGTTGCAAGTTTATACAGTTTTCATGAGAAATTATAAGTCGATCGTTTCGATCAGTTTGGTGGTTCTGATGTTTAGTTTTCTGGTAGTTGTCGATTTTGTGGTATTTTAGGTTTTTGTTTATTCTCGTAGATATTGGGTAGAATTATGTCATCCTGAAGAGAGTGTAAGAGTCGAGAAAAATAATTTTACTATTGTTTTTTAATATTAGAATTAATATCAGAACTGCCGAAATTATTGGAATGACCAGATCGTGATTCTCCGCAGACATTTTATTAATTTTCGAATTTATTGAACTGATTTTATTAATATTCAATATTATTGAATTAAATTTTAGTAATTTTTGAGCTTACTGAATTAAATTTCATAAATATTCCATTATATCAAACTAAATTTTATTAATATTCGATTTTATTGAATTAAATTTCATAAATATTCCATTGTATCAAACTAAATTTTATTAATCTTCCAATTTATTAAACTAATTCCATTAATATTCCATATTATTGAATAAAGCTTAATTAATTTTCAAATTTATCGAATTAAATTTCATTAATTCTCAAATTTACCAAATTAAATTTTATCAACATTCCAATTCATTAACCCAAATGTCATTAATCTTGGAATTAAATTACAAAGTGGTCATTCCGATCGCCCCGATACTCCCAGCGTAAAATTCACCAAATTACAATACAATCCGAAAGAAACCAACCATTTCGCTGTATCGTGAAACACAAAATGGCCGAATACTCGTCCAACGAACCTATCAAACATAACCAAGCAGCCTAAATCAGAATCGGTGCAAAGCGGATTGTTTTGGTCGCAGCTCGTAAGACTCCCGTGACTGGAAGGTTTTCACCTATCGCGAGACGAATTATTATTTCTCACGAGCAGCTGGAAAATGAAAAGTCGTTGGCGCGTGTTGTCGGTCGTCGTGAATTTCTCGCTGGATGCAGGAACTTAAAGCTCGGCTGGCCTCGGCCCTCTTCACCGCAGGGAAGAAGACAGAAGAGCGGAGAAAGATTTCTGCACCCCCGCGGGAAATTCATGGGATAAGCTGGATAGGAACTCGTCCGCATGAAATATCCTTTCAATAAGCCCCGGTGATCCGTCGGTCGCTTGCCACGGCAGCCGACATTTTATTGCACGGCTACACGCCCCCGTTCGAAAGAGGACTCCTGCGGGAGTGGATGTAAGCAGAGGATCCAGAGGAAGGGAATCGCTCTTCTTCTTTGCGTCTTCTTTGAGTCTTCTTTGTTCCGTTCCGTGTTATCTCGCCTCGGCTCCTCTTTCCCTCTGCGCGAACCACTTGTCTCTTTTGCGGATGTACCGGACGAACTAGGCTAACTTCAACGCTCGGAAAATACATCCCTTATTTGTAACGATCGAGTCAAATGGTTCGCGGCTGGATCATAAAATAGAGGGCTTCGAAGGGTTCGTTGAGATTAGTCGGTAGCTTTTTTTTTTCTTAGTTTTTTTTTCTGAGTTTTCTGGATAAAATTGCAAGGATAATTCTGAGCTTTTTTTTTCTTAGTTTTTTTTTCTGAGTTTTCTGGATAAAATTGCAAGGATGATTCTGAGCTTTTTTTTCTTAGCTTCTTTTTATGAGTTCTTCTGGATAAAATTGCAAGGATGATTCTGAGCTTTTTTTTTAGTTTGGATTTTTATCGTGTTTGCAGAAACGTATGATAATTGCGCGGTGATGATCGGACGCTTGTTCCGTTTGATATTTGATCCCGATTGATTCGTGTTTGATACATTAGCGACCGCTGATTGGGAATTCACGCTCTTGAAAATTGTTTTACTGGTAGAGCGTAGTATTTAATTCTTTTTTTTTTTATTTTATTTTAAACAGCAAATTATTATAAGCATCGAAGAATAGAGTTTGTATTTATACAAATTTAGGCGGCAGACTTTTAGTCGTATTTGGTTATAAATTGTTGAACAGAAAATTATCCATCGCGAATGTGTTAATGAGCTATTTTAAGAAGCTGTTGATAATTAGGTTGAATATTTATATTTCCCTTTCAACATTTTTTATTTTGAATTTTAGATGCAAATATTAAATACATTAAATTGCATAAAGGAATATTTAACACTAGAACTACCGAAGTGGTCAACGTAAAATTTTATAAATTAACTATGGTGCTATTAAGGAGATTTTCCCTGATTTTCTATTAAAAATATAAATAAAGCTTCGTCTTCCTTAATTTACCTATTTTTTTATGCATCTTTCATTTTGATTTTTTCCATAGAAACAAGTGTGTTTCGATTGTCGGTAGTTCCAGCGTTAATCACCCTGTCCTCCTCACCTACACTATGCATTAGTATGTTTTTCCAGAACTAATCAAATATCCATTAGGCTGATAAAACGTGCATCACGACGTGCATGCACGTATTTAGTAGTGGAACCATATAATAAAAGTTTTATTTCGATGCGTGTTTAAAGGTGAACCGTAAACTTGGAAAATACACGGTGATAAGTATTTGATATCAGATATTATCCGCGCATCGTATAAAGATGGTTTCTCCATCGAGCTTTTATAACCTATTTGGTGGTGCATAAATTATTAGCTATACGCAGCAAAAAGATCTTATCCAGGAAGATTCCGGTAAGAGAAGAACCGAGGTAAAGTTTCAAGGAGAAGAGCGAAACTCTTACTTCCTTTTTCCTTGCTTCTCTACTTCCTTCTCCCTTTCCTCATCTTTATGCAGACATATACATAATGACATATATAAGTTCTTCTCAGACTTCTGTCCTGCGATTTTACGTACGATTTATATGATTAAAATTATAAATATACAATTATAATCGTTGTACGATTATTAATTAATTTTATAATTACAACCCTAAATTATAAATACACAATTGTAATCGTTACACGATTAATAATTAACCTTATAATTACAACCCTGAATTATAAATACACAATTATAATCGTTACACAATTATTAATTAACCTTGTAATTATAACCCTAAATTATAAATACACAATTATAATCGTTACACGATTATTAATTAACCTTATAATTACAACCCTGAATTATAAATATAAAATTATAATTGTTACACGATTATTAATTAACCTTATAATTACAACTCAAAATTATAAATATACAATTATAATCGTTACACGATTATTAATTAACCTTATAATTACAATCCCAAATTATAAATATAAAATTATAATCGTTACACGATTATTAATTAACCTTATAATTATAACCCTAAATTATAAATATACAATTATAATTGTTACACGATTATTAAATAACCTTGTAATTACAACCCTGAATTATAAATATAAAATTATAATCGTTGCACGATTATTAATTAATCATATAATTATAACCCTAAATTATAAATACACAACTATAATTATTGCACGATTATTAATTAACGTTATAATTTCAACCCTAAATTATAGATATAAAACTATAATTGTTATACGATTATTAAATAACCTTATAATTACAATCCTAAATTATAAATATAAAATTATAATTGTTATACGATTATAAATTAACCTTAAATTAAACAAATTTTTTTTACCAAAAGAGAAACACGATTAAATCAAAAGTTACCCAAGGGTTGTACGAATTTAAGTGCTTACAGATTGCGACCATAATTCTCGCAGACAACAATAAATTAAATTTCATCTTACCGTCACAAGGATCACATAGATTCTGCATTAAATATGTTTCATTAACAGAAATAGCCGGTGAGATATTATACATGGATATTCCGCGGAGCACGTTATTAGATTAAAACCCTTATTAAGTCTAACTCTAATTAAGAGTTGCTCTTTGCAATACTCGTATTAACGCTGGAGCGTACGAGAAATCTACTTAACGGCAGCCAGGGAGCATAGTCTCTCGGTTATGTACTTTAATTACACATTCAATTGAAGCCCCGTTATATCCGGTATTAACGAATTAAATACTTTCTTGCTCGATTACGCGATATCGACGGAACGTACCTCGTGGCGCGATCAAATTATAAAAATGAAATCGAAAAACGAGAACCTCCACCGACCTTTCATCTTCATTCCCTGTGAACAGCTCCTTTCTTTTTCTTCTTTTCTTTTTTTTTTTTTTTAATTTCCCTCAAAGTGGACCGATTGTCTCCTGACGGGCGTTATTAAATCTTTTGAAGCTTCTCGTCGTGAATTTTTGAATTTTTCTTAAGAAGATCTTCCTTTGACAACGAATATTACTAAACGAATATAACCGCTAATTTTAATACGTACTTGTTTCCGCGTTTCTTCCACCGTTGACTCTTGCAGTTATTCGTCTCTGCGAATTATAATTTCTACCGTTATGAAAAGTGCATTTGTTTCGAAGAATAACTCCATAGTTTGATATTGGAAATTTTTAATTGTCCGGTTTATTCGTATACGGTATTATTTATTAACCAGTTAAGTGTGTTTGACGACTGTATCCGTCATGGAGATGTGGCAGAATTTTGTGTCATAACAGAACCCATTAATCAATTATGAGGTATTATTTTTTTACGTCGATACTGTCAGTTCTCAGAAACCAACGGTGACTAAACGAAAATTTCAGCGTCGGTCCGCAGAGACCGGTGTGACGCTTAACGTGTTAGCGTCTTTGGCAGGGTGTCATGCATTGCCAAGACGAGTATACTCGTCCTACTTTAAATATGTTATAACATGCAGGCTTTTGAATTAGCAAATTTTTTATGGCCACAAACATAAATACAGAAATGTAAAAAACTTGAAAAAATACTACAAATAAAATTTTTTCCATTATTTTATCCACCTGCGTGATTTCTAATTTGTTTTTCTACTAAAACGTACGCAAATACGAAAAAAGATGTCGAGTCCGGTTGCCTTCCCATTGCCAACGACGAGTATACTCGTCTTCGGTTTTATGCTTGCAAATGATAATGTATGATAATGTATGTGCTCTTACCAAGAAATAACAGAGCTTTTGTAAACAATAACACTCAAAATATAAATGGCAATGGGAATGACTTCGTATAATTTAGGCTTGGCAGCGAATGGGTTAAATAATTAACCCTTTCGCTATTCTCGGAATTGAAAGAGCTCTTGGTATACTAATCGATACAGTTCTTGCTGATATAACAAAAATATAATAATAAAAAATATAATAAAATTTAAGTATGTTGTTTAATGAATAATGGCACACCATACGTAAATGATAATATAAATAATTCTATGGTACAGAAAACGTCTATGCACGCTTTCATCCGATGATTACTTCATTTTTTAAAGCATATATATATACGCTCTTTGTAGCGAAAGGGTTAAGGATGTACTGTACAGACAAATTTCGACAGCGTACTTGTACCTAACTTACTGACCATTTACCGATTGACCTGTTAACCGGGTCATTTTTCGATCAGAAGCTCCTTTTCACTTTGAGTTAAAAATAAATAGAAAATAGTACATTTTAAATGGGTCGATTTTAATCATCGCAAATGTAAGTCTAATTTCACTCGTTTTTTTTTATAAAAATATAACGATGCACTCAAAAATAAATCAATGTGAAAATAAATTATTACGTCCAAAATATCGGCAGTTCGCGCGACGAGTTTACTCGTCTTTGAACTCCACGTCACCCGTATTCGGGTGACGCTTATTTGAGTGTATATTTTCTTGTGCCCTTGATCGGTCCGTATGGAGTCTTTTATTTGAATAGTATAATTTGCAAGCCCTTCCAATGCTTTGTCCACAAGCATTTCTTCGGATGGCAATATTATACTGACTACGTTGATCCGAAGATTTATTTACATTATCAGTCAGTCCTAATAATTTCAGAGCTAATAGTTCTCTAAACTTTCTGATATTTATATATTGTTTTTTTTTTGTTGCAATCTTGTAAACGATCGAAGCGTTTACAACTGCGATTCCATTTTTCTTTTTGACATCACAAAAAATTAGGGCAAAAATTTTAACTATTCGCCACTACTGAAAAAATATTTGACAAGGAAGAAATAATTTTCAAATCTCACACACTTTCATAGATATTTTGTTCTTAACACGTTCCGTGCCACTCTGATTTTTGGACACTTTTCGTTCAGGCTGATTAAATAATTTTGCGTCTATCGTATGCTTTACAATTTGCACAATAATACAAAGACCATAATTATCAAGAAAATGGTGTACAATTTACAAAGTTTACAGGGTTTACGAAGCTCTTCGTTTTACAATGAAGATTCCAAATGGCTTCAACGGAAAGTCCAGTCACGTGGCACGGAACGTGTTAAAGAAAGATTTTCAACTAAACACACGTCCCGAAAACGTTTCGTTGTAAGCGTACTTATTATTACGCTACAATTAGAAACAAACGATAAGCGCGCGTGGCCTGACGAAGATTTTCTCATAAAATCGCGTGGCAGTCAACGTGTTAAATTCAACGTGGTCACTGATAACCTCGCAACGCGACCCGAAACTGCTCAACGAAAAACGAAAACGCGTGCCACGTGTGAAACGAGCGCCGAAGAAATTCCTTATCTCTGTTCGTAAAACGGAGCATTCGTCCGCAAAGAGCAGCGTGTTCTTGTCGAATCCCAAAATCGTCCTTTGTGCGACGAGATCGACGGCGGCAGCGGGGGCAGGCAGTGGATGCAAGGGGTGGATGCTGTGTTTACTCGAGCGAACGGATGTAAAATATGCAGCCTCGCCCCCGGAGGAGACGTATAAGGGCCAGAGAAGGATCCTAAAGCCTCGTTTTCCCGCGCGTTATCAGGCTGAAGAGCCTCAAAAGAGCTAATATATCCCCCGAGAGACAATTGGCCCGCGCCGAGACATCCCCAAAGCGGAAGACAGCAAAGGAGGAAAGGCGGTGTTTCGGTAAGGAGTGGGGTCCACCTTTTCCTTCCCCTTCTCATAAAGATTCCGTTCCATGAAAATATTTCCTGTTAGGGGACCGTGATAAAAGTGTCCACTCGATGTATTAAAATTTAGGATTATTACGGCATTAGCGATTGCTGAAACTTTAAGGGCGGTTAAAAAATTATTACGATCGACGGAGTTACTTTGGGAAATGAATTTTTTGCCCCGAATGTATCCGCGATGCAAATTTGATCGTGTAAAAACTTGTACGAAGGGATGGAGTTTCGAGCATTATTCTTTTATGCAAATGGACTACTCGAGAATTATTATACGTGTGTTTTCGTGCCATTATTATATCGGTTTTTGTTTTTACGTGGGATCAGTATTTTTGTTGTTCCGATCTTTTTGTAAAGTTATTTTTAAGTTAGTTTTTAGGTACCGAGAAAATTAGTAATTAGTGTTTTTAATATTATTTATGAAATGTTTTAAAGCTTGTTTGAATGTTTTTTAAGCATGGAAGTCAGTGCTGGATATATT
The DNA here is from genome assembly GCA_019453375.1 of Ctenoplectra terminalis. Lineage (NCBI taxonomy): Eukaryota > Metazoa > Arthropoda > Insecta > Hymenoptera > Apidae > Ctenoplectra > Ctenoplectra terminalis. Next base: position 34,150 of record SMSQ01004947.1, on the reverse strand, counting down.
TTGTACAGTTTAAGGAAACAAAATTTATTTTTGTTAGTGGATTGAGGATTTTTATGCATTTATAGGAAATTCGAAAGTACAAAGATATAAGGAATGCGTGTAATAAGCAACAATATTTAAATAAACCAAAAATATAGTGTTGGTTGTAATATTTAGCGAATAAAACAATTGCCTACCTAACTTCCATTTTTTTAATTATGTACATTAAAGTCTGAATACGCGTAAAAACTCGATTTTTATAAATATAAAATATACATTAATATTTTTAATTCATCATCATGCAAACAGAAATTTTTTAAACGGGAGAAAAAGGAACCTTATTTTTATTAATCCTTTGCACTCCACTAGCGTCGTTGCGACGACTCGTTTAATTTTCTTTAGAGGTTAATTTCTAATTTTTTGTTCATATTAAAACAAACTAAATCAACCAAACAAATATAAACTAGTAAACGTTTATAATTTTCTTTTCCTTCCAAAACACTTTAAGTTCTCACATTAGTCCTGTGAAACTTAAAATAGTTCAGCAGTGCAAAGAGTTAACCCTTTGCGCTCTTTGCCATGCTCAATATTTTATCTCAATGGGTCGTATTTAATAAAATATTTTCAAAAACTCACTGAATTTGCCTTAACACGTTGACTGCCACGCCAAAATCACATGTTTTGCTCAGGACGCCGCATCGGTAAATAAATAAATGAAGATTCGACAAAAATTAATCTCATTTTTGATCTTCTAATAAAAATTTTCCATTGTTGAATAACGCACACTTTATTTCAAAGTATTCTCTAGTAGTGATGACGATGTTCAAAATTCATTAACTATCAATGTTCATTTAATTTTTACAATTATAAACATTTGAAGCACTCTAATCACCAATGATCACCATGACGGTACAGGAGACGCAATCTCCGATCGCATATGACCACTGTTGCAGTCAATGCGTTAATAATCATATTTTTATAATCCGTAACACATCTACACGAATAAATTCCTATAAAATTTAATCTTAACATAAAGGAATACGTTTCGTACGTAAAAACTGAAAAAAATGTAGCAAATCGGAAGATTTGAGTGTGCAAAGGGTTAAATCTTAAAGGTTTCGCTTCGCCGCATTGTTTCCTCGTCAATAAATCGTGTCTAACTGTTCAACGCGTATTCGTGTATAAATAATTGCGTCGAAATGCGGCAGCAGTAGCGGAATAAAGCAAATCGAGCATACTAAATCCAAACTTGTATCGAAGCGTAAAATACAGTCCACCAGATCCTCGGGCGTGGATACAAAGAATCGCGAAATACCGAGCGTTGGAATATTTGAAATCATTGGCGCGATGCGTTCCTCTTTTTCGTTCAACTTTTTTTTTTTTCCTTTTTTCTTTTTTCCTCGTCGAGCCGTACCGGCGGATTTACATGCGCAAAACGGCCAATAAATCCGGCGAAATATCGGAATTACCGTTCCTCCGCGAATTCTCCTCTACCAGTATTTCAGTTTTCTCGCTATCCTGTACCTCCGTTTATCGTTTTCCTCGCCTATCTCGTTGCTTTCGAGGCTCTCTCTTCTCTAATATCCCGCTGCAAAGGGGAACGGACCCTCTTTGAAAATTTTTCCCCGCGGGCTAAGCGGTAATTTCACACGCTACGAGAATCTTCGACGGGATCGATCATACGGGATACGATGGTGTTCGCAAACTTTCCACCCTGTCGAGTTCTGAATCTAAATAAAGAAAAAAAAAAAAAAGGAAAAAGTAAGAGACGCGTGATTCTTTTAATCTCGCTACGTGTCTTCGAGATTTATGCGATACAACTATGATGTTGAATTGACCATCGTCCCTCGGGTTTAACATGTTAAGTGCGGAATTTAGTTTCCAAAGGCCACCACAGGGTGCGGAGTTAAAATCAAACGATGACGTGCATACACGTCAAAGGTGACGCGAGGTAAATGGTCCTACTGTAAATTTTTACAAAAAATGAGGAATGATTATATTTTTATTGGTCGGAAAAATTTATTTTACATGACGTGTATACACGTCGAACGCACTTAGGTTAACTGTAAACCGTTTTTGGTGCCTGCTGCTGCCAATATGCGTACAGCATGGAGGAAAGCGGGAAAAGCTCGAGGAGGAGCGAATAACCGCGGGCTTGCGAGCCACATTTTTTTGCAGAAAGTTAATCTTAAGCTGAACGCGGAGTGGAAACGTTGTACCAGTCTTATCTTCCCTCTCAAAGTTATAAGTTTCGATTTGTTGATCGTTCTACTATTTGGTTTCTTTAAAGAAGCTTTTTAATTTTAAGAAAACGAAGCTACGATATGAAACTGAAACGAAAGGGTGCGAATGTGAACGGTAAATTCTTCATATTTGTCTTGAAGTAGAAAATTTTATTTTTGATGAAAAATGGAAACTGAATGGGGTCGAAGAAGATTTAATTTATATTGTCTTTTTTTTTTTGAGACTTTAGTGAGAGTCTACGTTGATCAGAATTTTATTAAAAATTTATAAGTGTCCTTCAATCGTTGGTAATTGTAGCGTTAATTAATTCGATGGTTTCTAGAATTTATAGGAAAATCTAAATAAATTCTATTTAATTAAATAAATCGTGTTCTAGAAATAAAAATTTGTTAGGTAAATTATACGCGTAACTTGAATAAAAAATGCGAAATTTTTTGCGAAGTATTAAAAATTTGTAGGAGTAGCGATAATAGAAAAAAATATAATTAAGTATTCAAAGAAAGAATAAATAAATATAGCTGGTATTATTATATATATATGTACTTTCTTATGCAATCAAAGAGACCTTTTAAAGTAATTTCATTTTAGGCAAAGACTGCATTCTGCGATAAAGTAGTCTAATTTGAATATTTCTACAAGGAAAGGCACTTAAAATTCTTCCCTTCTAGTTTGTATCTTTTATCTTATAGGAACAAATAAAAAGTTTTATTATAAATATAATAAAGTATGCAAGAGTTTTTTTATGCTGTTTTATATTCGCATACAGAGCTATAAAGTTAAAAATATTTATTAACAATGAATAACAGTATAATTATAGAATACGATGTTAAATAGTGATATCACACGAAAGAAACTAAAAAAAAGAACAATAAAATGCTAATTGTTCGTGACATAAACTATTTATTTATAGAAACTATATTTTTCCAAACGATTAACATTTCAGATACTAAAATTCTT
>SMSQ01004947.1:0-13159 GCA_019453375.1 Ctenoplectra terminalis | reverse complement strand
CTAATTTTATTTCAAATTAACAAACTGTTATCGCTACAGGAATATTCCGCACTTTTCCTGCGCACAAACTACATTTTCAACGTACATTAAAAATTTCTTGTCAACCCCGAGCGAGGAAATTTGAAATCCGTCAAACTGACAGGTCCCGTTATTTATTTCATATTTTTCCATTAATCGGAGATAATCGCGAATCATTAACTACAGGTACCAAAAATATCAGCATGATCATGCAACCAGGAAATCTGTAAATCTTTGCGTAATATTAACACGTTGAGCGCCACGCGAATTATTAACACTAGAACTACCGACGATTAAAGTTAGAAGTGCAAGATTAGAATATTAAATATAGATTTAAAAATTAGATATAGATAGATTTAATCTTCTATTATAAATAGAAGATTAAAGTAGAGTTATTTGTACCAAAGAAATCAAAATGATAGGTATTTAGAAAAATACCTATAATAAGGGTAACGATTCTTTATGCATATTTTTTACAAGAAATTGCGGGAAATCCTCGAAAATTCATTATTGTAAATATCTAAAATTTCTATAAGAAATTATGAACAAGTCATATTGACTTGTTCGCTAGTTCTAGTGTTAATGACACGTGATATTGAGTTTTTTAAACATGTGAAAAATTGAGATGAAATAATCCCTTGGATTACTTCTTAAAGGAATATTGTACGATTTAATAAAATTCTTCACGCGAAATTGAGTGTACGAACTTATTTGATAGTTATTTGGTAAACGTTTTAATTACAGTTTCATGGAATAACGCATTTTTCTTCCTCTAGAATATTACCTTTGACGAAGTTAATTAAATATTGTAATGCGTATTTTCTGCAACATTTCAAGTATAAAAAGTCGGTACAGTATTAAAATTTATCCGTTATTAATTTCAAACACTCACGTCAACAGCAATCTGAGGAACAATAATATCAATGAAATGTTTGTTTTAAATTTGTTAACGCGAGTCAAAGCATTCTGGTCTAACAGCACGCGATAAGGTAGAGAATCCTGTACCTGCTGCTGATTTCTAAAATTTAAAATAGGAAAATTATATTTTTTATATTTAAAAATTACTATTAATTAGAAGAAATAAAAATAATCTCAAATTTATAGTTGAAAAATTATTTTCAATATCTTCAAACAATTATTTGATAAATATAAAAGCTCTGTTTTTAAAAATGATTCAACGATACTGTGACGGAATTAAATGAATAAATTAATTGAATGAAAAATATTCGATTCACGTGAAACGTTTAACATTTTTACAGAAGTGGCATCGGCTTATCAGGCCTCTTTGCTCGTGGTGGAGGGCTCGCAGCTTGCAGGATTAGTGCATGCAAACATAGCTTCGCTCGCTGCCGCTTGCCTGGATAATTCTTGTCCGTTATTGGCATACACGAGTACGACGGGCGAGTTGAATTTGAAGCTGTACCTTACCGACGGAAACCACCATCCTGTGACCAGGGATTTGGTACATGTTGGCGCACAGGTTGCCAGGGCAGGGGCATTCTTGCACGGTCGAGGGCTTCTGCACAGGTAATTGCATTTGTTTCTTATAAAATTGCGATGAGAAATATTTTTTTTTACGAATGTAACATATTTCTTCTATAGAATGTGAAATATTTCTTGAAAAGAGTGTAAAATATTTTTTCTAAAGAATGTGAAATATTTCTTGAAAAGAGTGTAAAATATTTCTTCTAAAGAATGTGAAATATTTCTTGAAAAGAGTGTAAAATATTTCTTCTAAAGAATGTGAAATATTTCTTGAAAAGAGTGTAAAATATTTCTTACAAAGAACGTAAAATATTTCTTAGATAGAACATAAAATATTTCTTAGATAGAACATAAAATATTTCTTGAAAAAAATGTAAAATATTTCTTCAAGAAATTGTAAAATATTTCTTGAAAAGAATGTGAAATATTTCTTGAAAAGAATGTGAAATTTTTCTTGGAAAAAATGTTAAATATTTCTCGAAGAAAATGTAAAATATTTCTTGAAAAGAATGTAAAATATTTCTTGGAAAGAATGTAAAATATTTCTTGGAAAGAATGTAAAATATTTCTTGGAAAGAATGTAAAATGTTTCTCACAAAGAATGTAAAATATTTCTTAGAAAAAATGTAAAATATTTCTTGGAAAAAATGTAAAATATTTCTTGTGCAGAATGTAAAATATTTCTTGAAGAAAATGTAAAATACTTCTTGGAAAGAATGTAAAATAATTCTTATAAAATATTTTACCAAATATTTGGTAAAATTTACATTGGTGAAATATTAGAAACATAAGTCAATATTTATTTTTATGTATTTATTAATTTTTTTAATTGCACAACATAAATAACGCAACAGAAATCCCATGGGATATAGACATATGATAAAATAGGGGTAGTTTTGCTTTCTGAATATTATAATTTAACATGACACGATAATTTCTAATTTGTAATTATAACTAAACTGCAGACTTTTATGCAAATTCAAATTTTTGAGAATACAGTAAAAAAACATAAACTCTCAACATAAAATTTTCACCTCTAAACATTATAAAAAGCACTATAACTTATACAATTTGTAATTATAATTAAACTGCAGATGTTTATGCAAATTCATATTTTTAAGAATATACTAAAAAAAAACATAGACTTCCAACGTAAAATTTTCACCTCTAAACATTATAAAAAGCGCTATAACTTAAACGAGTAAAAAAATATGTGTTCAATTAAAAAAATTAAATTAACAGTAAAATTCTCAAGAGTACAAAAATTGCAATTTATTTCCAAAAATATTACTTCAAACGCTTTCATAATTCCAAGCATTAAACCATAAAAACCCTTCATCTCGGCGTATCGTACATTTTTTAATACCTCACGCGCTTCGCGCAATTTTTTAAAATTTCCTACGAACGCATAAAAATCCACGGTCCGCTCGTAATAAAAATATCTCGGCGAATTTTTTTTCCCGCGTGATAAATGAAATTTATAAACGCTTACGAAGCTTCTGATCGAAACGTGCAACTGACCATATGTTTTCAGGGACATCGCTGCCAGAAACTGTCTGATCGAGCCAAGCAGTCTTCGCGTACGATTAGCTGATACAGCTCTGGCGCGAGATCTCTTCCCTCTGGATTACCATTGTCTCGGTGATAACGAGAACAGACCCATTCGTTGGATGGCCTTGGAGACCCTCCAGCACAATCAGTATAGCACGGCAACGGACGTGGTACGTTCATAATTAATATCGAACGGAAATCAAATTTTCAAGCGTTCCTATCTGCTGATAGTAACGGGCGATTGAATTTTCCAGTAGAATTCTGAAATAAATTATAACGGCATATCTTAACGCTCAACACTAGATTTACGGAACCCGTAAATTTGACGGATTTCTGATTTCATGCTAAAGTGCAGTAATTATCTGTGTAGAAGATGTACACCCAAAAATGAAATTTAAATGCAAGAAACGTACCAACTGAATCTGTGCGAATAAAAACCTGTTAACCCTTTGAGTGCTATGGGCGCATATATGCGTCCAACGAAAGCTATCGACGATAATGCTGTACGACGATAAAACACTTTATAAGGTACGATGCAGAGAGACGCAGAGCTACCGATGTAATGGCTATACCGACCGACTGATTTTTACGCTCTCAGAATGTTGACATTCATTTGTTTTCGCTAACCATTTGTTAAGGAAATACGCAAGACTTCGTTACCCTGATAACGTAATAACAAAGTCTACTTTTAGTTCCTTATCCGTTTAGCGAAACAGAAGAAGCGCAAAATCGCTCCTTGGCACTCGAACGGTTAAATCGTCGATTGAGTCGATTGAGTCTCCCGGCCACAACGTTCGGATTGCTAAAGACGAGATATCTCGTCTTTAAGTGCAAAATTATGTGTATTTTAAAAGTCGTACCTTTTTCTAGGAAAATTAATGTATTTATCGTAAAAGACATTATTTTCGAACGAAATTTTCAGAAAATGCGAAGGAACCATGAAACTTACAAAATATATCGTATTTGTGAAAAACAAAAATTTATTTCGATACGTTAATTATTACGAAGTATGAAGTTATTCTTATGTTGATTTGTTGTTTGAAAATATATTAAAAATATTATATATAAATATTGAAATATTAGTAATTTAATTGTTCAACGATTTTTGGAATGGGAATATTCGTATAGAAGCTAGTTTTAATGGTATTATGTTTATGGAATACATAAATTAATAGTATCTTTTTAAGCAATAAAGAAAGCAGAATGTATTATACCGAGTCTGAAGTTTTAGTTTAAAAACTTATTAAAGTAAAGGAAGAAGTTTATTCAAATGAAAAGCAGCTTTGCAGCTAGCTGTCGTTCAACTTTGCTTATCCTTCGTTAAAAATTCATGTATAATATTTATTATCATTTTTGTTAAGAGGTCATCGTGACACTAATACATAAAACATGTAGCTAGCTGCTTGCAACAAAATGTAGGTAATTTTAAATTAAAAAAAGATATTATGAATGTATCGACACAAAAATGAGTAAAATTGTTGAATATTGATGCTGAAAAATAAATTAACGAAAACATTTATCTTCCTTACATGTTGTTACAAAACAGTACTTTTTATTTTACGTGGTTGATATTTTTTTTAAACATTTTATTTCTTCTATATCGATTTATTTGTGAATACTTAAAAATCTGAACAACCGAAGAACTACGATCATACTAAGTTACTGTAAAAAATATAGTTTTGTTTAAAAAAAAAAGAGAGAAAAAATGTGCTTTTACTAATTCAAAGAATTTACTAAATACAAACACAAAACTGAATAAAAATTTTCAAGACACATTTACATACGTATAATTTTTCAAATACTATGCGAATATTCCGAACAAAAATTTTTTACAGTCGATAACATTCATTTTCTCCAAATCGAATACAAAATACAGCTCCGCTCAAAAGTTTCACGACATCCGCTGTTTCGAATAAAACATATTTTTCATGTGGACTATAAAATTTTAACTGCGTTTATTTATCGCTAAAATTGCTATTATATCGGTAACGGATACTTTCTTTATCGTATAAAGTATTATTATTAGATTATTATTAATTCATAATTAAATTATTGTTTAAAAAACGTGTTAAATTGGAAGCGATTATTATTAAATTATTTTACATCGAAAAAGAGGACGAAACGGAAAGAATAACATTATAAACACAATCCATCCACATACTTACTAGATACACGCCACATATTTCTCCATTTTGAAACCGAAAGGCGAAAAATCAATCTTTTTACTATTACTATTACTATAATTAATATTAATATTAGTATTAGACTAAGAATAATATTTCTTTATATTCTTCAACAGTTACATTTTAACAGTAAAACTACCCAGATGGTCAAAATGACTGATTTAAAATTCCTCATATAAACTCTCTAAATCTATAACGAAGCATTTTAAAGAATTAATTGTGTCTATCTACAACAAACATGAATAAAAATTGATTTCCCTTGCAATTTATATTTTTTTCAAACACCTCTTATTTCAAATTCTTTAGTAAAAATACTTTAATCAGAATTAGTCTTGTATTAATCCTTAGGATGAAAATAACTTTCAAAACGACTGGTTTACAATTCCTCGTATAAATTCTCTAAATCTATAATGAAGCATTTTAAAGAATTAACTGTGTCTATCTACAACAAAAATAAATAAATATTTATTTTCCTTACATTTTATATATTTTTTTTAAATATCTTTTGAATATTTTTGTTAAATATCTTTGATCAGAATTATTTCTTCCATTAATTTTTAAGATCATCGACGTTTTTTTATTAATAAAATTAATTCTTAATTGCTTTGGTCAATATAGATACACTTTAATCGCCGGTAGTTCTAGTGTTAAGCGAATACAGTAACTGCCCCAAAACGTTTCAGCAAGAATGCACATAGCAACTAAATAAAATTAATATAAACGGAAACAAAAATCCAGTTTTATCCAGCATCGCTAAACAATTATTTCTTTTTTTTCCAGTGGTCATTCGGAGTGTTCCTGTGGGAGCTGGCGACATTGGGCCAGCAACCTTACGTCGAGGTAGATCCATTCGAAATGATGGCGTGTCTTCGAGATGGTTATCGACTGGCCCAACCGAGACCATGCCCCGACGAACTCTTCGCCGTAATGGCCGTCTGTTGGTTGGGCCTCTCCAGAGACAGGCCAACCATGCCCCAACTTCTCGCCTATTTACAAGACTTTCACGACGCCCTTGGTGGTTTCATTTAAAATATTCATACCCGAACGTTTCACGATGTTTCTAGTAACAGAGTCGCATTTAGGGACGATACGTTCGAATCATGGCACGGAAATATTTCCCTCGACGTCCCTTGCGAGGGTTCCAAGCAGGAAACAAAAAAGATGATTCGACGCGAAAGAGAATCGAAGCAAAGATTCCTCGAGAAAGAGACTCACGATAGAGAATCTCGCGATAGAGAGACTCGCGATAGAGAATCTCACGATAGAGAGACTCGCGATAGAGAATCTCGCGATGGAGATAGCTCGACGAGAAAGGACGAATGTCTGAAAATAATTAACACGTGGAAAAAAGGACGGTCTTCAATAAAGCAAAAAAAAAAAAAGAGAAAAAGAGTTAAAAGTGAAAATGAAATCGTATGGAATTGAAAATCACTGCCCATTTGCGATTATTGATTGCCAGCGACAATATTCGACTTTCCATCCGACACGTGTCTCGGTGTGTACGCATTGTTTTTGAAATTCCGTTTGGAGAGACTCGCCACAGACATAGCGCGAGGAGAGAGAACGAATATCTGAAAATAATTAACACGTTGCATAAATAAAGCAAAAAAAAAAAAAGAGAAAAAGAGTTAAAAGTGAAAATGAAATCGTATGGAATTGAAAATCACTGCCCATTTGCGATTATTGATTGCCAGCGACAATATTCGACTTTCCATCCGACACGTGTCTCGGTGTGTACGCATTGTTTTTGAAATTCCGTTTGGAGAGACTCGCCACAGACATAGCTCGACGAGAAAGAACGAATATCTGAAAATAATTAACACGTTGCATAAAGAAAGCAAAAAAAAAAGAAAGAGAAAAAGAGTTAAAAGTGAAAATGAAATCGTATGGAATTGAAAATCACTGCCCATTTGCGATTATTGATTGCCAGCGACAATATTCGACTTTCCATCCGACACGTGTCTCGGTGTGTACGCATTGTTTTGGAAATTCCGTTTGGAGTGCAACAGGAGTATCAAAACAGATGATGGTTGACCGAGCGGCGGTACAATTTCGCGGATTAAAATGATTCGATTCCGGACAAACGAGCGAGCTGCGGCCCGATCGGTGATGAAAAGATCGACGCGTATATATCCGTCCATAGAAGTTAAAAAAGGAAACCCGAAACGCGCATTGTTTATATCGTGACAGAGAGAAACGCGACGCGGCAGAACGCGCGACGCCTGTGAACTCGTAACCAACGCCGTTCATCATGCACGCCACACTATCGGCGCACAGGCGCGCTTTTCCAACGTTATTCTTTACACTGTTTCATCTTTTTCCAATTTTTTGTTTTGTTTTGTTTTCTTTCTGTCTTTGTTTTCTTTTTTCCTAACATTGCAACTTTTTCACAGTCGCGAAACACGTTGCGATAAATTACAATGGCTCTCGATGTTCCGATTTTGGAACGAAATATCGGATAGAAAAATTGTAGTTTCGTGTTTTACGCGAGTTCGATTGGAGCGTTGCATCAAAACATTTCTGTAATCAAACGTGCTTGATCAAAATGATAGATAAATTGCGGATTTTTGTGCAATTTTATATTTTTGAGAATATAGTAAAAGAAGTAAAATTTCGGTGTACATAGAGAATTATCTCATTTAACCCTCTATGGCTTTGTGTGACTTAAAAGTTGCAAACTAATGTATTTATATTTTTAAAAATTTGTTTCATATAGTTATCACTGTTATATTAAATTTGATTACTGTATTACCGTAGCGTCACCATGATCCATCTATAGCAATTATTAGTTTAAAAATTTTCAAATCTAAGTGAAAAACTGTAAGCAATCGTAATTTTTTCTCTGATAAGCAAAAATTTGGGCTATAGAGGGTTAATTAGGTATTATTAAAAGTATTATAATTTCGATATTTTATGTATTTTTCTTTTTTGTTTTCTGTGCAACGTTGCGCCTTTAAATTTTCCATAGATGCATAAAATATTTTTAACAAGGTTGGGAATTTATGAATGATTATTCTTCTAGGCGGATATTCGTTAGACATTTTCAAACGCTTTTACTTGCATCGATGTTTGACTATGAAATTAACTATCGCTTATAAGTATTTCCTCGTTCACTTTTTTTTTATTTTATTCAAAGATATACAAAATTTGTATATGTTACCTATTTTATATGTCTATTTTAAACATCGAATCGTTGATTTCAAATCGTCTAAATGCGCGAGATTCAGTTCAATCTAACCAAATTATTTATTAACCTGTTAACTGGAAAAGACAAGCAGACCCGTTACGAGTATTACCGACGTTTTAGACCTAATAATTAATTATCTCAGGGATTCTTTGCTCTTCAACGGGTCCTTACTGAGAGGAAAAAAGCGTAAAAAAATTACATTACAATATTTTGCAAGGAAAATTATCATTTTTATCTACTCCAGTATTTATTATATTTTAACAATATTGTAAAGAATATTTTTTTCTGTTTAATACAAATTTTATTTTCAAAGTTTATTAATCACATATTTTCATATTTTCTTCATATTTTCTTATTTATTATTATTAATCACATAATTCATATTTTTATTTCTTCAAAGAAACTTCTTAATTTTTAGAAAAATTAATTTATAGCCTAAATTTAAATAGAGCAACTTTTTTATACTCGTTTCTAAATTACAATATTGTTCTAAGAAAGGTGAATTAAAATTGGGTCGAAAACTGTCGAAACAACCGTAACAGAGACCTGTTATACCGTACTTATGATTAGACCGCGGATATTAATCCAAATTTATATTTTCATAAATCATAAAGACGATTAGTTTGTTTACTAAACATCACAATCTTTATATTCATTATAAAAATTTTCTATAAATGCATAAAAGATCAATGTCGCAACTCTCTGCTTTGCTTTAACACCCTCGCTAATTCTACAACCTCGCTATAATTAATCCCAACAATATTGCAATAAAAAATAAATCAAATATTGTCATAACACAAATAAGAAAAAAAAAAAAATCAAATATCTTACAGTGTCTAAAAATAGAAAATGAATTTTTAAGGGTTAAATTAAGAGCCAAGACCCGTCTGCGTTTCCGCGAAGAAAAAGCAGACCTACTTACAATATTTAATCGAATTAACTAAAATGATTTTCTATTTTTAATTCAGCGTACAAAAGAGACTTCGACTAAGAAATGACCCAGTTAACCGGTTAAGAATCGCGTCTACGAAATTTCCATATAATTAGTAACCGGAACGACGGAGAGAGCAAAAGCTCGGGACACTTAAGAATCTTATTGTCGTATCTGACCTTCGGTAGGCATGTGCTGTTGCGTAAATGGGCGGTCCAACTATACGTATTTGTAGTTATGTACCTATTAGCCATACCGCGCAAGTCACTTCAAATATCCACGTCTCGCGTCAGGTTGCACGAATTATGCATGATGTTGAACAAGTCGCAGCGTCGTGGTTCTGGCTGAACATTTATCCCTTTGCGGTACAGCGTACCATACCTGCCACTCATCCAGTTTGTACGATTAATCGAAACGGACACTTTTCGCCGTCTGTATCTCGATATTTTTATTACAACTTTACAATTCGACACTTGTGCAATTTTAACTTTGTAACTTGAAAGAATGTTATCATAAGTTTTAGCGGTAAGTTTTACGATTTTTTGGCGAATTACAATGGCTAATTGGGATTGATGGTGATGTGGGTTAGGAAATGTTAATTTTATGGGAGAGGTTTTTTTTTTAATTTGCATTCCTGAGAATATTAATTGGAAGATGGTTTTTTTTTAAGATTGGTGTTTGGATGATTGGGGAGTAATTGGAAGGTAGAGGGAATGGAGGGTGTAAATTTTGTGGGAATTATGTTTTCTTGGGGGGATGAAGGTGGAAAAATGTAAATTTTCAATTTAAAAAATGGAAATTATAAAGATCTATAAAATTTGCATTCCTGAGATTATTAATTGGAAGATGTTTTTTTTTTAAGATTGGTGTTTGGATGATTGGGGAGTAATTGGAAGGTAGAGGGGATGGAGGGTGTAAATTTTGTGGGAATTATGTTTTCTTGGGGGATGAAAGTGGAAAAATGTAAATTTTCAATTTAAAAAATGGAAATTATAAAGATCTATAAAATTTACATTCTTGAAATTATTAATTGGAAGATTGTCTTTTTTTAAGATTGGTATTTGGATTATTGTAGAATAATTGAAAGCTAGCGGAGCTAAACGGGGTAAATTAAGTTTTCTTTGCCATTGACAGTGAAACAATTTAAAAAATAAAAATTCTAAAGCAGAGGGTTTCTCAAATTTACATTCTTCAAATTACTAATTGAAAGACTTCAGTCTTTTCTCTTAAAGATTAGTATTTGAACGATTGTAGAATAATTAAAAGCTGAAGTGGGATGAAGAATGTATATTTTATATAAATTAAAATTATTCGTAGAGGAACAATTTAAAAAATTGAAATTAAAAAATTGAGCTTTCATAATTTATTAATTTTCCAAAGTATTAAATACAGACCTTATTAATTATTATATATTATAGTTAATTAATTATAGCGATTTCTAATAAATTTGGTAAAAATAGAAATTTTAATTTAATTTAACAAAAGCAAATTTGAAATTTTTTCAGTTCCATTCTCATTTCTTATTTAAATTTCCTAATTTGAAATGAATACAAAAAAAAGAAAATATTATTAACCTCTCGTTTCAATTCCACGTTATAATTTAAACCATATTAAAAAAATGAAAGCATGATTGCTACCAAGGTTAAAGTTAAAATTGCACTTTGTTAGAAAAACTCAGCATGTATTTGTTATGTTTGAACGATAATCTGCGCTAAGACTGTAAACGATAAATTATATTCAAAGAATTGTGCGTCGCCACTCGTTCTAACGTTAAACTGATTTCGAAGCAGCGTGTTGTTAAATCCAAACAGAATTCATACTTAAATTAAGAGATCTCTGTTCGACTGTACTTACACTTTAATTATTAATTGTTTCTTAAACGTAGCGTTCCTTGTAAATTTTCCACTATTACATTTTTCAGATTAAGACAGTCTCATATAAATTTGTACTATATTTTTATTGCGAAACGTATTTATGAAAGTATTTATTCAAACCACTTTTCTAGTCTTAAACTTTAACGAAACGTTTAAATTACGAGCTTATCAAAAAATGGTACTTTCGTTCTCAAAATGTACATATTATTCAATGTTCCGTTAAAAAGAAATCACAATTTTTAATCCTGCTGTCCTCTTCGGTCCTACGTGACCCAAAATGGAGTCTACTTTTACACAAATACGTTTAAATACTCTTTTATCTTATTTAATACATTTAATTTCTGCGTTTACTTCTTTAATACTGTACATTTTGTAAATTAAAAATATTAGATCATCCCATAACTTTCACAAATATTTTAAAAAATCAAAAAATCAAGTAAGAACAGTATTTTAAAATAGGTAAAAAAAAAGAAAAAAGAAAATTATTAGACGAACGGTAAACTTTCTTAAAAACAGAAGAAATCTTTCCAAGCAAATTATTTCATTTCACCCTTTACAAAATTAAACTCACGTATCGTTTAATGGTCACTAATGACTTCAATGTTAATTTGACCACTCTAAAATAAACTCTTAAAAAAAAAAAAAAAAATTGAAGGATGATCCAATATTTAAAAATAAAAATAAAAGAAATGTTAAACGGATACGAGTGCGTACTATAAGTAAAGAGGACAACAGGGTTAACAAAATACACTTAACACTAGAACTACCGACGATTAAAATACATTTATTTGCATCAACGAAATCAAGATGACTATTTAAAATAATCCTTATAATAATGGTAATAATTCTTCGTGCGTATTTTTTGCGCAAGAGAAAAATTATAGAAAATCCCTAAAAATGCGCCAATTTATTAAAATAAATTTAAGTAAATTAAAGTAAATTTATAAAAGTTGTATGAAAAATTACGAACCGATCATTTTGACCGATAGTTCTAGCGTTAACGTCGAATCGTGAAACAATTCACAGCTAGCGTTTAATTTTACGTTTTAATTAGCGTTAAGCGAGAAGAAAAGGAAGAAAGGAAAAAAGAAGAAAAAAAAAAGAAAGAAAGAAAAGAACCGTTCAATTTGCCGCGTAGAGAAGAAGAAGAAAGTCGGTTGGGTTTCTTTAAAACTGTGAAACCAACGGCGATGATCTTAGCAGAAAATTGATGAAAAGACGCGAGATGACGTAACACACACACGTTTAAATGTACTCGATGTGTAAATGTCGCATGTTCCTGACTACGACCATTAACTTTATCGCACTCTCTCTTTCTCGTCCCTTTCTCCCAGCCCCATTTTTCGACTATACCTCCCCGACGCATTTATAAAAAGCTGAATCTATGATCTCACTTCGTAACTATTGCTAACAACAATTTCACTACTACTAATTAATATTACTATTTAAAAGTAACTATCGCTCGCCACTATTTATTACGTGACGTCCTAACGTCAATTTATTTCCACGAAATCGTCGTCACTATGATGTACTCGTTGTTTGTAATTCCTTGGATGTTTTTCCACCTTATTTATTTATTTATTAATTGGAGGAACAGGGTAGGCTAGCGCTGCACACTTTTTTCGCTATCGCTGTACGATTTAAAAAGAAAGAAAAAAAAGAAAAAAAAAAAAGAAAAAGCCTCGTGTTTCCAAGTCAGTGTTCACCCTCTTTTCACCCTATTTTTCACGAGGGTTCTCGCAGAGAAAATCGGCGGAGGAGAGAGATCGAGAACTCCCTCCTTTCGGTTCCGCCAACCCTTGAACGCAACCAAAGACCTCATCGTGAGTCAGTTCCAAGTCACTGTAAATATCTCTAGCGAATAATAGTGGTGCGCCGAGTGAGTTGATTTGTGCAGATTCTATTATTTCCTACGACGATTTACGGCATT
>SMSQ01004936.1:0-45057 GCA_019453375.1 Ctenoplectra terminalis | reverse complement strand
CTAAAATACGCATCATTTTGCCGGCCGTACACTTAAATTTTGATAAAAAATAAATGTCTTTTACGAGAAATACATTAATTTTTCTAAAATAGTACAGCTTCTAAAGTACGCATCATTTTGCCGGCCGTACACTTAAATTTTGATCAAAAATAAATGTCTTTTCCGAGAAATATATTAATTTTCCTAAAATAGTACAGCTTCTAAAATACACATCATTTTGCCAACCGTATACTTAAATTTTGATCAAAAATAAATGTCTTTTACGAGAAATACATTAATTTTTCTAAAATAGTACAGCTTCTAAAGTACGCATCATTTTGCCGGCCGTACACTTAAATTTTGATCAAAAATAAATGTCTTTTACGAGAAATATATTAATTTTCCTAAAATAGTACAGCTTCTAAAATACACATCATTTTGCCGGCCGTACACTTAAATTTTGATCAAAAATAAATGTCTTTTACGAGAAATACATTAATATTTCTAAAATAGTACAGTTTCTAAAATACACATCATTTTGCCAACCGTATACTTAAATTTTGATCAAAAATAAATGTCTTTTACGAGAAACACATTAATTTTTCTAAAATAGTACAGCTTCTAAAATACACATCATTTTGCCGGCCGTACACTTAAATTTTGATCAAAAATAAATGTCTTTTCCGAGAAATATATTAATTTTCCTAAAATAGTACAGCTTCTAAAATACACATCATTTTGCCAACAGTACACTTAAATTTTGATCAAAAATAAATGTCTTTTACGAGAAATACATTAATATTTCTAAAATAGTACAGTTTCTAAAATACACATCATTTTGCCGGCCGTACACTTAAATTTTGCTCTGAAACAGCCTTAACACTAGGTTAAGTGTTAAGACAAGGGGTTGAGGGTGCTGTAATGGAAGGGTTAAAGCCACACAACGTCTGTGAGCTTTGCCACGCCGCGTAACTCCTTCGATCGGCCGTGATAGGTGGTGGCGCGCCAGTGGCGCTGTCGCTTGGATGCGGCGGCATCCATTATGAGACAGGCCAGTCGGTCAAACGGCAAGTTAGAGAGACGCGCACAGGCTGTTTTGTTGAAACTTTACCCAGAGCGTGGCAATATTTACGAGTTTCGTAGAAACGAAAGAAATAAATTTACGCGATCATCAAAATTTTCCAACGTCGACAAAATAAAACGAACTTGCCACAACATTATTAGCCGCAACGTGTGCGGTACCAAACTGTGTCAGATAGTCTATAGTCGTTTGAAAGATATTGTCATTTAGCAGATTTTTAAAAATAGCGTGCCAGAAATAAACAGAATAATAACACCGATGCTAGGAATGATTTGGGATAAAGTTTATTCGCAGGATAGAAATATCGTAAGGAATTATTTGCGTTGTCGTCGATGCGGAGGAACCGTTTTATCCCCTTGGTTTACCATTTCTTCAATCTTCATGCATATTAGCAATAGTTATTCACGTCTTTGACACTCCGTCAAACGCAAAGTATTGAAATATTACATGTATCTTGTATTTGCTAATTTTCAATCTTGTAAATTTAAATTACAGTTAAAGTTAAAATTGAACTTTATCATAAATATTGTGTCTTTTTATTGTATTTTAACCAGAATCGGCGACACGAGTGTGACTCGTGGTTATAGGGCAAAGAGTTAAAGCAAGGATGAGTAACCAGCGGCTCTTCAAAGATTGTATATTTTGACTTTTAAAAATTACTACAGTGGCCCGCAGCCTTGTTGTACACTAGACGCGTGGATTTAATTTTTGGAAATGATGCCGACATCGTAGATGATCTTTTACCACATATATCTTTCGCCGTTTTTTTAATAGTATTTCTATTAATGAGTGTTTTATTTCTGTAATTTTTCATACTAGGTATATTTTGTTAATAAAGAGATCATTTGAGTTCATCGTTCATTTTTTATACTAAGTTTATTTTGTTAATAAAGAGGTCATTTGAGTTCATCGTTCATTTTTTTATACTAAGTTTACTTTGTTAATAAAGAGGTCATTTGAGTTCATCGTTCATTTTTGTACTAAGTTTATTTTGTTAATAAAGAAATCATTTGTGTTCATTATTCATTTTTTATACTACGTTTATTTTGTTAATAAAGTTGTTAATAAAGAGATAATTTGAGTTCATCATTCAGAGTTTGCATTATCATAAGTGTCTTACATACGGCCCGCGCAACATTTTTAAATTTCTAGCTGGCCCGTTGTTAAAAAAGATCGCTCATCCCTGGTTTAAAGAATTCCTTAAAATATTTCTATCGTGCTGTTATACNATTTACGCGATCATCAAAATTTTCCAACGTCGACAAAATAAAACGAACTTGCCACAACATTATTAGCCGCAACGTGTGCGGTACCAAACTGTGTCAGATAGTCTATAGTCGTTTGAAAGATATTGTCATTTAGCAGATTTTTAAAAATAGCGTGCCAGAAATAAACAGAATAATAACACCGATGCTAGGAATGATTTGGGATAAAGTTTATTCGCAGGATAGAAATATCGTAAGGAATTATTTGCGTTGTCGCCGATGCGGAGGAACCGTTTTATCCCCTTGGTTTACCATTTCTTCAATCTTCATGCATATTAGCAATAGTTATTCACGTCTTTGACACTCCGTCAAACGCAAAGTATTGAAATATTACATGTATCTTGCATTTGCTAATTTTCAATCTTGTAAATTTAAATTACAGTTAAAGTTAAAATTGAACTTTATCATAAATATTGTGTCTTTTTATTGTATTTTAACCAGAATCGGCGACACGAGTGTGACTCGTGGTTATAGGGCAAAGAGTTAAAGCAAGGATGAGTAACCCGCGGCTCTTCAAAGATTGTATATTTTGACTTTTAAAAATTACTACAGTGGCCCGCAGCCTTGTTGTACACTAGACGCGTGGATTTAATTTTTGGAAATGATGCCGACATCGTAGATGATCTTTTACCACATATATCTTTCGCCGTTTTTTTAATAGTATTTCTATTAATGAGTGTTTTATTTCTGTAATTTTTCATACTAGGTATATTTTGTTAATAAAGAGATCATTTGAGTTCATCGTTCATTTTTTATACTAAGTTTATTTTGTTAATAAAGAGGTCATTTGAGTTCATCGTTCATTTTTTTATACTAAGTTTACTTTGTTAATAAAGAGGTCATTTGAGTTCATCGTTCATTTTTGTACTAAGTTTATTTTGTTAATAAAGAAATCATTTGTGTTCATTATTCATTTTTTATACTACGTTTATTTTGTTAATAAAGTTGTTAATAAAGAGATAATTTGAGTTCATCGTTCATTTTTCATACTAAGTTTATTTTTTTTAATAAAGAGATAACTTGAGTTCATCGTACATTTTTATACTAGGTTTATTTTGTTAATAACGAGATATTTTGAGTTCACCGTTCATTTTTCATACTAGGTTTATTTTGTTAATAAAGTTGTTAATAAAGAGATAATTTGAGTTCATCATTCAGAGTTTGCATTATCATAAGTGTCTTACATACGGCCCGCGCAACATTTTTAAATTTCTAGCTGGCCCATTGTTAAAAAAGATCGCTCATCCCTGGTTTAAAGAATTCCTTAAAATATTTCTATCGTGCTGTTATACTTAAATATTTTCTTTACACTATATTTTAGACTTTATTTTAAAAGTGTATTTTCCACATACTTTTAATTACTTACTTTAAATTTTAATTACAGAAATAATTTTAACAAATTATTAACGGTGCACATTTAAGAATTTTTTGTGATTTTCTCTACAATATATGGTTAAAGATCTGTCTCTCACGCATTATATATTTTTCCAAGTATCTATTATTCCAATCCCTTTGATACAACTATGTATAATCTAATCCTCGGTACGTTTAGTCTTCATAAAGTTTTGTTTCCTACTCAACGTCGATCTTTAATCACTCCGTAAAACCAGCCATCACAGTGGGAATAATCTTTACTATAAACCATTCCCAACATCAGTGTAATAATTCTATTTATTTCTGAAAAAACTAATAATATTCCATATTTGACAATTTTTCTGCAATATTTTTTTTCAACCAAACGATTTCAGTCGGACATAACTGCATTAGGACATACAGTCGATCGATAGAATCGGCCATAGGGATAGAATTTTCAACGATTGTATCCCAGTCTGTACGCTACTTTATGCGAATCCCCATGATAGCGATGAGAGATCGCGCACAGACCGCGGTCAGTTTTTATCTAGACGCTAACCGCTCTGATTGGCCGGTCGGCCGACCTCATATCGTTCGATTTATGTGGACGCGCGACTCTACGAACGACACCCGTGCATATGTAATTCGCAGGGCTGTGTCCAGACTATTCCTTCTCCCTCTGTTCCCTGTCCTGTGGAAATACCGGTTTATACTGATATATACGGGGAAGATGCGTTCGTCACGCCTGTACCGCCGATACCAACACGCTGTCACAAAGAAACGCTTTTGCTTTCCTCTTTAACTCCCTCTCGTGCCAAGCTGTTTATTTTCGTATCGTATAGATCGTTGAAGCAAGATTCGTTGCGTTTGATGGTGTGTTACTAGATCGAGCGTGCGAGGTATGAAGGGTTTGTTGCTTGTTGCGAAATAAGTTTGTAATTTAAAATCATTCGTAGATTTATTAGTACTTTTCTTTATTTTTTTTTTGTCTTGGTAAATTGGCGTCGAAAATTTTGTAAATTATTTAAGTAGAATTTGGTATACTATTTTATACTTATTGGTAATTTATTTAATTGCTATGTAGTAGGTAATATTGCAGTATAGATTTATATTCGTGTATTGAATTTAGAAAGTTCTTCGGATATTTGGATTTGAAGTAAGTAAAGATTATTTTATAAATATTGGGGAGTAGATAGAGGGGAATTGATTATTTTCTGTTCGATAGTGGAAAAATAATAGTAAAAATTTAGGAAGTTAAGTTTTTATTATAGATCTGTAATTAATACGTATTTAATTTGAATGTTAATAATAACAAATTTTTTTTAAGTTAAGTATCTTTTTTTTCATCTGATTTGTTTCGGTTTATCCTACAGATATTAACATTACACTATCAACGATCAAAGTATAGATATTTTTACCGAAGAACTCCAAATGAAAGGTATATGAAAAAATATATAATGCAAGGGACACATTATTGCTTTGACTCAGTTTCTGATATTTTATAAAAAAATGTTAAAATTGTTTGCAACCAAAGTATTAAGATGAAATTAGGCAAGATTATTCAGTTCAGTTACTGATATTTTATAAAAAAATATTAAAATTGTTTCCAACCAAAGTGTTAAGATCAAATTAGGCCAGATTATTCAGTTCAGATTCAGAAATTTTATAAAAAAATATTGCAATTGTTTGGAACCAAAATATTAAGATAAAATTAGTAAGATTATTCGGTTGAGTTTCTGATATTTTATAAAAAAATATTAAATATTGTTATTTGCAACTAAATATCAGTGTGAAATTGGCAAAATTATTCGGTTCAGTTTCTGATATTTTATAAAAAAAATATTAACTATTGTTATTTGCAACTAAATATCAGTATGAAATTGGCAAAATTATTCGGTTCAGTTTCTGGTATTTTATAAAAAAAATATTGAAATTGTTTGCAACCAAAATATTAAAATGAAATTAGTAAGATTATTCGGTTCATTTTTTGGTATTTTACCAACAAATATTGAAATTGATGCTTGGAACCAAAGTATCAGGGTAGAATGAGCAAGATTACTCGGTTCAGTTTCTGATATTTTATAAAAAAATATTAAAATTATTTGCAACCAAAATATTAAGATAAAATTAATAAGATTATTCGGTTCAGTTTCTGATATTTTATAAAAAAATATTGCAATTGTTTGCAACCAAAGTATTAAGAAGAAATTCGCAAGATTATTCGGTTCAGTTTCTGTTATTTTATAAAAAAAATATTGAAACCGCTGTTTGGAATTAAAATATGCGGATCAAATTAGCATTTGTAATGAACTTGCGAATTAATCATAAGTGAAAGTAGAAAGATTATTCGGTTCGGTTTAGCGAAACTGTTTCATATTATTACCAGTTTGTATCGCGTGCGTGCTGAGGGTGAATTTTAAAAACCCTGTCCGAATCGTGACTCGCTGTCTTTCTTTTTTTCGCTACTCTGATATTTTCTGGAGGGTGGCAGCTAATATAAAAGTATCAAGGCTCGTTACTATCCCACGAATAGGGTGCTGTCAACTACTGTTATTTCCATCCTTTGTAAATACTGAACTACAATTCCAGAAATAACAGCTTGTTTCAAACTTTTGTCATACGAATCCTCTTTTTCTCGTTCTATAAATTTTATATGAATTCATTAAAGAAAAAAAGAAATGTTTTTTATTCACAAGGTTACATCGTATTGATCTTTTTATTCTCTTAATTTATTTATCGTTAACAGACGTTCAATTTCGTAAAAGATAAATGAAACACAGCCTGTTACTATTTCGAGGATGTTTCAGTATTCTGGTTGAGCATGCGCCTTTTGAGAAAGGATTAACGAGTAATTAGCACGGCGCAAACGCGTGGTCTTACCAATAGGGTGTTTCAATAGGTAATTAGCAACGCCCCTATTTGGGTTGAACTAACACATGTTAATTACAGCAGTGAAAAATTGTTGCATTATCGTACAACATTTGTTGTGCTCTGTAGATGCAGTGTGAAGAGAAATATTTGTTAAGAGTAGATAATATTTCCAAAGATAATTTTTAAGTATTTAAATGTAGTATGTTATATTGTATATCAATTCCTCAATTTACACAGTACCCACTTTTTTTTACACGATTTCGCTTTTACACAGTTTTAAAAATAATGGAGTTTAAGAAATAGAAACTATTAAAAACTAAAATGTTATTATTACAATATTCAGCTAAAGAATTTGAAACGATGTAGGGATCATATCACCGGTACACTAATTTGTTAATAGAAGAACCTTGTAGGGTAATTAATTTTCGTTACAAATATTAGTAATGAACTTGGAAATTAATCATAAGTTAAATTCGCAAAATTATTCGACTCAGTTTCTGGTATTTTACCAAAAAAAATATTCAAATTGTATGCAATCAAAATATTAAGATGAAATTAGCAAGATTGTTCGGTTCAGTTTCTGGTATTTTACCAAAAAATATTGAAATTGTTTGCAACCAAAATATTAACATGAAACAAACAAGATTATCCGCTTAAGTTTCTAGCATTTTACCAAAAAATATCGCAACCCTTGTTTCCTACCAAAGTAACATTATAATTCCCTTTTTTACTAATACAATAATTCTTCTTGCGCAAGAATAATGCAAGAACGAATCCCGGATAATAACGCGTTTCCAGGTGCAACGAACTTTCATTAATTCACCGAACGTCTCCTAATTTCGCCTTTTCAAACTTTCCTCTCCGCGCAAGTTTCGCCGGCCAACCCCTTGGCCGTCCTAACAAACTCTTCTTCCTCTGGCCGCTCGTTCTCTCGTTTCTTTTCCGGCCAGCATCCTGCGATTGGTCCACGGAGACGGCGCTGGCTCGTTGGTCAGTAATTATCATTAGCGCGTTTGCGCGGCGCTCCCTGGCTCTCTTTCCGATTGGCAACCCTCTCCGTAATTAATCGACAGGCGCAGGCGCGAATTCTCACATCTAATGGAAAGGCCTCTCGTGGGCGTCGACCCCTTGAAAACCGGTGGGTTTCTGGCTTTCTCTCTGTTCCTCGCTCTATGACCACTAATTATAACCGAGGGGCGGTGCTCGTTTCACGCACACCACCCTTTTTGCGGCCACCCTCTCTCGACTGCGAGTTTGCGCTCTGCTAATTACTCATTAACCCTTTCCTACGCGCGAGACTCGGAAAATGGGCGTTCCTGGCTACTTTCTTTCGTTTCAGATATCGCGAGTGTGTGGTTAACACGTTAACCCTTTGACTACGCCAGACTTTGGCACGCACTGACCGTACGGTGCGGTACGAATTCACTCGCGACGTCCACGCGGAGTATGGAATTTCGTAAGTTGAACACCAATATCGCCATTCTTTCCGAATATTATTTTTATAACAATGCGCGCATCTTCGTGCAGGATTACCTTTTGAAGATGCAGGTNTTCTGGTATTTTACAAAAAAAAATATTGAAATTGTTTGCAACCAAAATATTAACATGAAACAAACAAGATTATCCGCTTAAGTTTCTAGCATTTTACCAAAAAATATCGCAACCCTTGTTTCCTACCAAAGTAACATTATAATTCCCTTTTTTACTAATACAATAATTCTTCTTGCGCAAGAATAATGCAAGAACGAATCCCGGATAATAACGCGTTTCCAGGTGCAACGAACTTTCATTAATTCACCGAACGTCTCCTAATTTCGCCTTTTCAAACTTTCCTCTCCGCGCAAGTTTCGCCGGCCAACCCCTTGGCCGTCCTAACAAACTCTTCTTCCTCTGGCCGCTCGTTCTCTCGTTTCTTTTCCGGCCAGCATCCTGCGATTGGTCCACGGAGACGGCGCTGGCTCGTTGGTCAGTAATTATCATTAGCGCGTTTGCGCGGCGCTCCCTGGCTCTCTTTCCGATTGGCAACCCTCTCCGTAATTAATCGACAGGCGCAGGCGCGAATTCTCACATCTAATGGAAAGGCCTCTCGTGGGCGTCGACCCCTTGAAAACCGGTGGGTTTCTGGCTTTCTCTCTGTTCCTCGCTCTATGACCACTAATTATAACCGAGGGGCGGTGCTCGTTTCACGCACACCACCCTTTTTGCGGCCACCCTCTCTCGACTGCGAGTTTGCGCTCTGCTAATTACTCATTAACCCTTTCCTACGCGCGAGACTCGGAAAATGGGCGTTCCTGGCTACTTTCTTTCGTTTCAGATATCGCGAGTGTGTGGTTAACACGTTAACCCTTTGACTACGCCAGACTTTGGCACGCACTGACCGTACGGTGCGGTACGAATTCACTCGCGACGTCCACGCGGAGTATGGAATTTCGTAAGTTGAACACCAATATCGCCATTCTTTCCGAATATTATTTTTATAACAATGCGCGCATCTTCGTGCAGGATTACCTTTTGAAGATGCAGGTACATAATCCGGCAAATATTTCCTGATTCATACTACACGCAGTTTTTTCATAATAATTATAAACTTTTATTCGTTCCTTTTATTTCGACTTGGCCTCAAAATATTTCAAACATCTTCAAGTTTGCCAATCTATTTTAGTTCTCGCTAAAATCGCAATTTAACCCTTTGACTGCGGCAGACTTTGGCACGCACTGGCCGTACGGTACGGTACGAATTCACTCGCGCCGTCCACGCGGTACGGCGAAATTTTTCGTTACACATGCATTTCTGAGGAAATATATTAAAATATTCAAAATACTGAAAAATTTAAAAACGGGCGAAACAAGCGAAATTTAATTTGGACGCCAATTGGCGCCTACAATAGTCAAAGGGTTAAACGCCACGCCGATTTTGATCGTTCTGTGATACTGATTCAAAAACATTTGGTCGCAAAATAATTAAGAATTTAACACTTTACCAACCGGGAGCCTATTAATCGGCTTCTTGCAACCGACGCTCAGCGACCGGGAGCCTATTAATCGGCTTTTTACAGCCAACGTTTATCTACCGCTTGCTGCTTAATACTAACATTATGAAAATTAAAAACTTTATTCGATTTAATTACCCTACAGTAAGAGAAACGATATACCAAGCACTCTCACGAATTTCGATTTGAAAACAAAGTTACAAGAATAAGAGTTTATATTTGCGCACGATAGCCAAAATTAAGCCGGTGTTAGCGCATGTATCCGCGCTCGAATGAACCGGTCGGTAAAGTGTTAAGAAGGAAATTGTAAAAGTTTGCAAAGGAAAGTCGTATCTTTGTTTAATGTGATTCAATAGAACCCATTAATGAATTACAAGGTATTATTTTTTGAAATCAATGCCGCCAGTCCTTGGAAACCTAAACGTAAATTTCAGCGTCGATCCACAAGGACCGGTGTAACGCTTAACGTGTTAACCTCTTATACCGAATTTTGTCTGCTTATTGGAGAAAAAATTAGGATTGATTACAGTTTTTCACTTTGATTTGAAAATGTTTTAATAATTACTGTAGATGGATTGTTGTGTCACTACAGTAATACAGTAATCAAATTTAATATAACAGTGATAACTAAACAAAATTAATTTTCTAAAATATAGATACATCAGTTTGTAACTTTTAAGTCACACGGTCCCACAGAGGGTTAACACGTTGACTGCCAACCACGAGATAACTCGTAGTTTGTGTTATTGCCCAGGACGTCAACTACGAGTTATCTCGTAGTTTGTTTACTTGCCATATTTGTGCAGCTACGATGAAATTCGTAGTATATCAGTGTAAATATAAATAGATATCCTCAGGGAAGAGAGCAAAAAATGAAGGTTGGCTTACATGAACGAAAAATTGATTAATAAACGAACAGAAAATATAATCGCACAAAGTTTATTCAAAATCAACGAAAGAATATTTTTTTATCGTTTGCGATAATTTTTAAAACAATCTATGTATTATATTTACTATGTGCTATAATTAGAGTTTTTAATAATATAATATGATTAAATTAAATTGGCTTTCTACACCGGAATCCTGAGAAGTACCGTGAGCTGTCAACGTGTTAAGTTCCAATAGCGCGCGCCGTAAACAACATTAATCCTTAGCGCTCCTTTGGCTCCGCTACGGAGACATTCTGTTTTCAACGCGATTACGCTCAATTACCAAAGATATCGCACCATGATAATTTACAAAATTAAAAATTTATGTTTCGTTTACGAGAGGAAAATGGAAATTTGTAAAATGAATAAAAACAAGTACTTTCACGGACAATAGTAATTTTTTTCGTTCAAAATAAAACTTCACTAGAACTAGCCAACACTAGAAGTAGTCAACCAGTCGAAATGACTGGTTCATAATTTCTTGTAGAAATTTTATAAATTTACAATGATGTATTCTTGGGGATTTCTCATGAACTTTTGTACAAAATATGTACAAAGAATTATTAAACGTTCTATTAAACATTAAATCTAAAAAAAAAAAAGAGAAACTTAAATATTGAATTATGAATTTTATTTAATCAAATATAATACATAGGAATTATAATATTCCAAATTCAAATGCAGAAGAATTCATAAATGATTGAATGCTATGAAACTAAATTATGTTTCCTTAACTTTCCACTATACAAAAACAAAGAAAGAAAAAAAATATGAAAAGTTTCGAGGAACTTCAGAACCAGTAAAAATCATCAACCAGTAAAAATGACAGGTTCATAATTTCTTATAGAATTTAAATCAATTTACAATGATGTTTTTTTGGAGATTTTCCATGAATTTTTCTACAAAATATGTGCAAAGTATTGTTACTCTTATTATAGGTATTTTTTCAAACACCTATCATTTTGATTTCTTTGGTACAAATAAGTGTACTTCAATCGTCGGTGGTTCTAGTGTTAATACTAGAATGCAATTCCTCATATAAATTCTACAAATTTACAGCGATGCATTTTCAAGAATTTATTGTTTTTCCGTAACGAATATAAATAAAGATTTATCTCCCTTGCATCTTACATTTTTTTCAAATGGTTATTATTTGGAATTCTTTGGTTGAAATAGGTGTACTTTAATCGTCGGTAGTTCTAGTGTTAATACTAGAATGCAATTTCTTATATAAATTCTACAAATTTCCAGCGATGCATTTTCAAGAATTTATTGTGTTTTTTCGTAACGAATATAAATAAAGATTTATCTCCCTTGCATCTTACATTTTTTCCAAATGGTTATTATTTGGAATTCTTTGGTTGAAATAGGTGTACTTTAATCGTCGGTAGTTCTAGTGTTAAACACTTCTGCAATATTCCATCATAATTATATTTTGAAAAGGAACTAGTTTTCGGGTCTATGTTTATCTGACCTTTTTCCATCCTCGAGAACAGTAGAATACTATAATGTTATCATCTAGAAAGTGATAGAAAGTGATACATTTAGAATTGCGATTTGAAAATAAAATTACTAAAATAACATTTAATTATTGTTGCCTAAAATCTATTCTTTCGTCAAATATTATTTTCGTACAAGCTTGCGAACAGTTTTTCGTTATTCTTGAAAAATATACTTTTCTGAGTCGTGTCACTTTTGAAATATCTCAAATCTTTCTAAAAATCAGTGAATGTCCATTAACTTGTTAAAAGAGGTGAATTTATTATATCAACGTCAACGGTGAGACAAGAATATGCACATTATAAACTACACCTGCAGTTAAAGACTTAATCTACATATCTCTATATCTACTAACATCGGTGTAAGTCAATTCTAAAGTCAGTGAGTTTGCAAAGTATTTATTACTAAATACAAAATTACTATACAAAAATATTTATATGTAAATATATCATTGTAAGTATGCTTTAAACATTTTTGCAATATTCCATGATAATTATATTTTGGAAAGGAACTAGTTTTCGGATCTATATTTGTGTGACCATTTTTCATTCTCAAGAACAGTAGAATACTATAATATTATCATCCAGAAAGTGATAGAAAGTATTTGGTTCAAGTTTGGGTTAAATTTTTCAATCAAGTATTATTTTTTTCCGGAAGAAAAATTATTACGCTTGTCGTTATTGTGATAATTAATTTATTATTTCGACTCATAATTCCAACTGACAAGCACTTATTGAAATGATCGATGTTTGGTTACCAATAAACGAAAATGAGGTGGAACGTTATGGCGTGTTTTCAAGTGATAGGCATCGCGGACACGTAATTCCTTTCTGACAACATATGTTTCCTGATCGTTTCTGGAAAATTACCGATTCGACTGGGGGTAATTATGAAAATGCTCGGTCTGGTTCCTGTGAATTATCAGCCCACGTGGTTTCCGTTCGCTCATTAAAATCGTATTTACCTTGTAACGCCATTAGCTTACATGACTCTGTCACTTACGTTGTCGACTACGAATAAAAACGAACGTTTCACGAATGACAAAGTTTAAAAATTAACGTGTCATCTATTGCGAGAAAGAAAATACTAAAATTTGATTTTTGAAAATGCATTATACCGCTTTTAAACTTTAAACCATGATTGGTCACTGTTATTTGTAATAGTTTTTTATCCGCTTGGGAGCCGTATAGTTCCTTCTTTTTAAAAATCTTGGAATTTATTCATTTATTTTATTTTATCGAGCTTTTGACACTTCAGTTGAGCTTTATTATAGCTGTAGCTGTAATACAAATGTTAATTGCCTATCGAAATGGAAAAACAGCGAAATGTTTCTTCAAACAAATAACAAGTAAAGAGAGGAAATTTCAAAATTTTAAGAGTTGAAAGGGATGAGGCTTAAAATAGCCAAATCTAAATTAACAAACGAATATCAAATCCGCAATTTTGAAATAATTTAATATAGAATTACTAATATAGATTAATAATAATTTAATATGGAATTACTAATGTAGATTAATAATATTTTAATGTAGAATTAATAATATAGATTAATAATTGTTTAGTTGATTATTAATATTTTAACGTAGAATTAATAATATAGATTAATAATATTTTAATATAGAATTAATAATATAGATTAATAATATTTTAATGTAGAATTAATAATATAGATTAATAATATTTTAATACAGAATAAATAATATAGATTAATAATAATTTAATACAGCATTACTAATATAGATTAATAATATTTTAATGCAGAATTAATAATATAGATTAATAATATTTTAATGTAGAAATAACTAATATACATTAATAATATTTTAATATAGAATTAATAATATACTACTGAAATTTCAGAAAAACAAAACTTCTCCACAAACTTCAATTCTCCGAAAACATTTTTTCTACAGACTATGAGTCGCTAATAACCCAATTTAGTGATTGATGCGACTTAAAATAAACAATTAAAAAAACAAAAAATATAAAAAAATCATTTTCTTTTCCCGTATACCCTTCACTACATACAATTACGCTAAAAATGTGTACAGTTTTAATTTTCTATCAAGAAACTCGCAATGCAAGTAAATTTTGCAAATTCTCGACCACTCTGAATGGCTCTTGAAAATATCGTCGAGCAGGACATTGTATGAGAAACGAAGCTGGGGGTCTGGTCACCCTTTGAAAGTCAGGTTTGCAAGGACAGAGGAGAGGTCGAAGAGGAGACAGGGAGATAACAGGTGGCGCGCGGAACTAAACAGCCCCTTCCCTCGATCGTCTTCTTCTAGCAGGTACTCAGGGCCATTCTAAAGTTCCGTACACGCCGGGGCCTGACACAAAAACTGGCTACTGTGTTCCGACTTCGGAATCTGTTGTATCTCCTTGTCTGACTTCGTTACAATCGACCACGTGCCGGACATAATTGTCAGCTCGTTGCATATTCATAATTACTCTGATCAATGAAATAACTTGTGAAGATAAAATTTACAAATATTTATTATCTAATAATGGATGAGTGCAAAAGTTGGTGCCCGATTTCACAATAAAATACAAGTAATTAGGCATGTAAACATTTTTTTTATTAACCCTCTACGGGGACCGTGTGACTTAAAAGTTAGAAACTGATGTATCTATATTTTAGAAAATTAATTTTGTTTAGTTATCACTGCACTATTAAATTTGATTACTGTATTACTGTAGCGACACCACCATCCATCTACAGTAATGATTAATTTAAAGATTTTCATATCAAAGTGAAAAACTGTAATCAATCGTAATTTTTTCTCCAATAAGCAGAGAAAATTCGAGCTACAGAGGGTTAAGAGGATAGTAAATATTATTTTCAGGCATTAAATTGTCACTAATTTACATTTTTCAGTAATATTTATGTGCTGAAATTCATAGAAATTCATAAAGTTGATAAATTTATCAATATCTGAATACTTATGAGCGATAGTGTACCTGTGATGTTGAATCATTGTTTTCTTGGAAAAACTTAACCCTCAATGGGACCGTGTGACTTAAAAGTTACAAACTGATGTATCTATATTTTAAAAAATTAATTTTCTTTAGTTATCACTGCACTGTTAAATTTGATTACTGTATTACTGTAGTGACACAACGATCCATCTACAGTAATTATTAGTTAAAACATTTTCAAATCGAAGTGAAAAACTGTAAATAATCGTAATCTTTTCTCCAATAAGCAGACAAAATTCGAGCTATAGAGAGTTAATCAATTATATAATCTCAGTTGGTTTGTACGATCTTGTTCCTATTTTGCGATAAGTTATGCACAACGTCGTCGTCGATCAAGGAAGGTCGTCCACAACGTGGTTCGTCGTTAACCCTCTATAGCCCGAATTTTGGAGAAAAAATTATTGGAGATATCTGCTTATTGGAGAAAAAATTGCGATTGATTACAGTTTTTCATTTTAATTTGAAAATGTTTTAACTAACAATTACTGTAGATAAATCGTGGTGTCGCTACAGTAATACAGTAATCAAATTTAATAGTGCAGTGATAACTAAAGAAAATTAATTTTTTAAAATATATATACATCAGTTTGCAACTTTTAACTCTTTGAGACACGCTAGGATTAAAAGTGTCCCACCTTTTTGATGCACCGTTATGTATGATGGGACATTTTTAGTCCCATCTTGACTCAGGGAAAAGGATGTGCTTTAATAAGTACCATTCATGAACCCATATGGCATGGTGGGGCTATTTGAATCTCACGTTATAACAACAAATTCAATTAAATTATTATTATTTTTTTATGTTTTTACATTATGCGATTCCTTCATTAGTAAAAATATACCAATTTTGTTTCATTTAAAACGGAATAAAATTTCTATGCAACACGGGTCTATTTT
Source organism: Ctenoplectra terminalis (assembly GCA_019453375.1). NCBI lineage: Eukaryota > Metazoa > Arthropoda > Insecta > Hymenoptera > Apidae > Ctenoplectra > Ctenoplectra terminalis. The sequence continues at coordinate 29,213 of SMSQ01004936.1, read as the reverse complement.
ATTATCTGAAATTCTGTGCCGCAAAGAGTTAAGTCACACGGTCCCATAGAGGGTTAACTGCTGTTTTGATCTCGTTATCGTTTTAAATTTTTACAAGCTTCGAACAAACTCGAACCAGTTTGTTACGCTCTCTTTTCAATAACAGAAAGATCTCTAAAAACACCACAAATGCGTTCCGCTATATTTCTTGCTGCGTTTCCAAACTTAAATTCATAAAACACGAAAGCATGAATTTGTAACATTTCGCTTACCATCTTTAACTTTGTATACACAACGGAACATTGGAACAAACGAAGAACAGATATAGTGTACACCAACCGAATGAACAAAATCTTCTAACGACACCACCATTATTATATCATTTCTGCGAAATACTACAAGAAATTCAATTTAAATTTATCTCTGGCAACAAACCGCCCTAACTTTCTCCCGTACCTAATATAAATATCTAAGCTCACAATCTTGTCCGGCACCGTACTTGAAAGTTTCATTCCCAAGTCGTACAATGTTTTTCAAAATTTCACAAACATTTATTTCATTATCTCTTCCTTTCCCCAAATCGATCTCGATACTCTTCCACCTTAATCCAGAGTCGTTTAATCACGAATCACTTTGCAAACGACCATGCACACAGAAGAGCAGCAAGGCTCCCGAGATTATAAAAGCTACGAGAAAGCGAAACATTCAATTACTCATTCGTTCATCGCGAACGAAACGCTCCTTCGCTTTTTTTTTTCCCGTTTCGCAGAAGATATCAAAAGTGGCAGGATAAACGCGACGAAAGCACGTATCAACGGTCACGATCGTGGAATACCGACATTAGAAGTGAAACGGTAATAGAATGGACCATAATTATTCCCTGTTTCGCGAAGGAAACAGGTCACAACAACCGAATTTGCATCGGGATACAATCGTGGAGCGATGGAAGTAACAGAAACTCGGTGGTTAAAGGAGAACATTTCCGACGGACAATTAGAAGTAATGGCGGTTCGACGAGCGACGTACCAATCATTGTTAATTGACATCAGAGAAGCTGCGAAAGGACTTGCTCGTCGCTGGGCCCCATCTGCCTGGGTCCCTCGAAAATTGTACGCAATTTCGGTCGAAAAATAAAATCAAGATGGCGTGGAGATTTGAAAAAGGCCACGTCGAGACCCTTGTCCAAAGAGAGCGGATGCACGCTTCGACCGGCTGATTTTTCTCTCGTCTCTTCATCTCGTATCCCTTTATTTCCTTTCTTTTTCACCGTCCACTCTTCTCTGCCTTCGGTATTCTTTCTCCCTTTTCTTCTTCATCTTTTCTATCTTTTCTTCTCCCGATCCTTCTCTTTCTCTTTCTCCGTCTCTCCCTTGGTAACCGATGGAGGACATCTCACCGCTAATTATGATTAATTTGTGAGACGAGCGAACGAGTCTCGAAGCCAGGAGCTACCAAGACGCAGGGGATCAGCCAAGGGGAAATGTAATTAATATTCTCAGCGGGAGTGCGTTGTAATGTCACGTGAACGTCACCCAGGTGACTCCTTCGTCGTTCTTCTCATCCTAGTTTGGAGGATTGCTCCTCCTCTTCTGCGCAACACTCGTCCGTGAATACGCATAATAAAAGCTCGGGACGGTGGCTGCTAATTGCTGTTTAAGCCGTGGCGAGTCATCGTTACACACCTAAGTCGTCGGTGTGATATTATTATTGTGCAATTTCGTTTTATCCTCGTGCAGCTTCGAGACGGATAATTTGGCGGAATTCAAAGAGGGGCGAACGCAGTGTTTTTATTTTTTTTTAATACAAATTACGGAGATACACAGTGCGTAACGGAAGAGCGTTGACGAGATCTTTCAGCAAAAATGATTCCTTTTTGCGAAAAATATTTGTTGACTCCCACAGTGTTCTCGGAGTCGATTATTTAGCATCAAGGATGCCAACACGATTCATAACACTAATATAAATGATACGTTTAATTCGGATAGTACAAGTTCCACAGTTTAATAGTTCACAAGTTCCAGTTCTAGTTCTAATTCAATGTTCAATGTTCAACGTTCACGTTGAATATTTATTTGTAAAATAAATTCAACAGAGTTTTGACTAAGTATATTTATTAATATTGATGATGTGTTACAAAAATGACCTGGAATGGTGTTCTTAGCTTGAAGGAAAAAATCGAACAAACGAAAAGGCAAAGGAAATGCCAGACACTCACAATGCATGACACCCTGCCAAAGAGTATACTCGTCCTTGGCAGCGAATGGGTTAAAAATTTTCAAATAAAAGTGAAAAACTGTAATCGATCGTAGTTTTTTCTCCAATAAGCAGACAAAATTCAGGCTATAGAGGGTTAACGGAGAATGCATACCGAAGAGGACTGTACATGTTGAGATTATCATAGCGAACACTTCAATACGCATCAACATTCATAAATATCGCATCCACGCTCTTATGTTACAGACCGTAAGGTTGTCGATGATTGATCGAGTCAAAATAAACGTGTGTCTAGTATTATCGAATTAGGCTACTGTGTATCGTGTATCGATCGATCCGGTTTCTTCCGAGAACGAGTTTGTTGTACGAGAAAGGAGCGATTTGATTAGGCGTAGACGGAAGGTAAATTAATCGTGGATAGTTTTAATTTAATATTGCAGATTTTAAGCAATAATGATTTTAATGTTTGATACAATAACGCGATTGATAAAATGTTTCTAAAAATTTTTATGAAATTCGTATACGCTCGTCCATAGCGGACATTTGTAAATTTTGAACCGAATGTTTACCGAAATAGACTTTTAGGTAAAATTAAAAAATCACGTATTTGCTCAATTACTAACAGAAAAGAAGTGTATTAAACGTAAAGAAAAGAAAAGAAATAAACTTAACCCTCTGCGATCGGCAGATTTCGCTTTTGGGAGTACCAGTAGGTCGGAGCAAATCTATCGTTTCGCAATTATTTTTCCGTACAGGATTTAAAGTCAATATATGGATATTAACACATTGAGGACGGGACCTTGTTTCTGTAAAACTTACCAGGGAATAAAGTTACGATCGAATAAATTCTTGGTTACATACTTTCGAGAATAAATTGTAATTCTAAACATAGTTCTTAATTTCAAATTTGAACCGAACGAAGAACTTTTTAAAAGCAACCTTTCATATATCGTCGTTTCCTATTCTCACCTTTTCAAGATCTGAAATACAAAACACGAGAAATCTCGTCACCCGTCCTCAATGTGTTAAAACATAAAATCGACCGAAACATTCGAATCACAAGACATAGGGGACGATAGTGTTTTGTCATTTTTGCGATTTTCGAAGGTTCCCGCTGCGGGAGTCATTCGCTTCTACGACTATTTAAAAATGTCCCCGCTACGGAGACACCGACTTCTACGACGATTTAGAAATAATACCGACCGCAAAGGGTTAAATTATACTATCGCAAAAAGATTGTATTTAGATTGTAAGTAATGTAGTGGACTAAGGGTGTCAGGATTACTAAATAAATGGGTATAGACTAAATTAAACAAAACAAGAGATAGATATATTTGGAAAGAAAGAAATACTAAAATGGCAAAATAATCTTAAGGGCTAATAGGTCATTCACGTTCGACGGTTTCTAAGCAACTCTGCCTCGTGGCCCGACTTTCCAACGGAAGTCGGGCTTCGCTTGTTTTTAATAGCGCGCGCGGTCCTCCTATATTGATGCACTATAATATTGATGCACTATAGTAATAAGTAATAAGTTCATTTTGTAGCTGTAACATAAACTTTATTTTATTTTAAATTTTTACAACTTTCGAAACTCAAAACTTTCTTGAGTTTGCGCACCGCGCACCGTCCGTACGGACTGCATAGGCCACCAGTATTCAGTACTCAAAGGGTTAAAGAAACGGCGCTGGTCATTTTAACACGTTGACCGCCGCGTCACCCGTATTCGGGTGACGCTTATTTGAGCGCTTACGAGGTAAATTAGTAGATATTTCGAAAGATATTTCATAGAATATGAGACTATTGAATTGTTATAAAAGTTTATTAAAAAAATGATTTGCAATGGAATGCTTTAAAACAGTCCATACAAAGTTGGGGTTGATCAGAGCAATCTGGGCATAACGTTATTGTCTTTTTTATATTTTGTCGTGCCTTTGATAGGTTCGTATGGAGTCTTTTATTTGAATAGCATAATTTGCAAGCCCTTCTAATGCTTTGCCCAGAAGAATTTTTTCGGACGGCAATATTATGCCGACTACGTTGACCTTAAGATTTATTTACATTATCAGTCAGTCCTAATAATTTCAGAGCTAACAGTTCTCTAAACTTTTTGATGTTTATATCTTTTTTTTGTCGCAGTCTTGTAAACGATCGAAGCGTCTACAACTGTAATTTTCTTTTTCCTTTTGTCATCGCAAAAAATTAGGGAAAACATTTTAACTATTCGCCACTACTGAAAAGATATTTTAAAAGGGAGAAATAATTTGAAAATCTCACACGCTTTCTTAGATTCTTCGTTCTTGAAGAAAGATTTTCAACTAAACGCATGCCTCGAAAACGTTTCGTTGTAAGCGTACTTATTACTACCCTAATTCTTGCATAAAATCTACTGCTTTTACTTGCGCACAAAATTAAATGTGCTCCGAGTGCAAAAAAATTTTCAAATAAATGTGCGCCCAAAGGGTTAATAAGGCGGGGCGCTTAAAATCCTACCATGCTTCAAAGAGTTAAGGGGGGAGGGTCAAGTATAATGAAAAATTTTTCCCCCCTTTTTTTTTTTGCTTAGAAAATTAGTTTACGATCTGGAGAATATGCTCCGAAAATTTCAATTAGAAATTCGAAGTCTAAGCGTACCTACAGAGTCATTAAAGTAACGCGCTATGAATGGTACAGAGCGCACGTACACGACCGAGTGCACGAGTGGTTTATTTTTCGGTCCCTTGGCATAATATAGCTTACATTTAGCTATTTTTGTTATTTTCACAAAAGGCCACAATTTACACGATATATCAATTGTTTGTTTTTGTTTTATTTTATTTTTAAAGTTGCATCAATCCGACTGGGTTATTAGCAACCACGCAATTTGACCGTCAGGAAAACGTTGATTTAATACAAAACCAATGAAGTAAATTTCACTTCAGACATGTGTAAAGCAGATGGATGACTGGGATACAGTCCCAGTGCAAGACGAAAATTGTTTGTGTTTGCGTAACATTTTTCGAAAAGGTAGCGTCCCTAAGCAAATAGCAAAACGCAAATGAAAGTTTTAACGCTACTCTGTGACGTTTGGCCCCTAAGCGGCTAAAAAATCATCGAAATTGCTGCATATTTGGCTGCCGACATGTTTAACGAAGGATACACGTTCATTTTACAAATTATGAACAATTTACAATTACAAATCGGGATCCAGTGTAAACATTTCGCGTGACTATCGCGGTAGCGGCTCGGCCCCACGGTACGGTTTACTAAAAATCACGCCGTCCGCAAAGAGTTTAACCCATTGACTGCCAACTACGAGATATCTCGTAGTAAGCGTGTTGCAATTTTAGATTAATTACAAATGGCCATTTGAGTTAAGAATTATTAGTGTTTTTTTTTTCAATAAAAATTACTGTAAATGCCATTACAATATTATATCGGTAACTTAATATTATTATATTTTGTAAAATTTCAGGTATTCTTTAAAATAAAACCTTGGCACCCAGGACAAGACGCTCTAAATATGCCTGGCAGTCAATGGGTTAAACAATACTTCAAGTTTTCATAACAGTCCTTTGAAACTTAAAAAATGTTTACGAGTGCAAAGGGTTAAAGCTCCGGACCTGCTTTAACGTGGGACTGCAAAGTTTGAGAGGTTCGATGTTAACTAAAATTATCTGATATCACGGAGTTACTATTTTGAGCATATAAAGGAAGGTTATCTTGATACTCCGAGGCACACGGCCAACTGATAAAGCGATGCAATTTGGAACGCAAAATATGGTATACGCTTGCTTAGTTGTTATTTCCTTTGTTTTACGTCGCGAATAATTTCTCTGTTGGAACTGATTGTGCCAAACGTATCGATGCTAGCCGATGTATGTGTTATGTTTATCAATATGCGTGTACGTGTATGTTAAGCCCACAATGTTTCGTCGAAGCTTATCATCGTCGTTCCGCGTAGCGTCTATATTTAAAAGAATTAAAGAAGAACTAACACGAGTTAGTTTTGTTTTATCAATTTTTATTTTTATCTACAATCAGTAATTATTAATATCTAACGACAACATATCTATGTTTCCTGTAGCGATTGTCGTTTAATGTAACGGAAGCTAAGCAATATTAATCATAATATAACTATTTCTAATTATTATTGTAAATAGGTATAAGTAACAAAGGAAATGTATAAGAAAACATTTATTTCTGCCAGGAAGAAGCTAATTAAGAAATTATGTAGTTAAACGGTTAACATATGTTTATAAAATGAAAATAATTGAAACGGTAAAAACTAGATTAAAAAATATAAAAAGATGTTGCTAATGAACTTGAGATTCCCATTACCAGTGTATGGAGAATTCTAAACAATGAGAAAGAAATAACGAAGATGATTTCAGGATTTAATTTGAATTGAAAATTGTTTACTAAAATAGTCACAAATCCAAACCCAAAAGGATCTAATTTAAATTAAAAATTGTTTTCCAAAATAGCCACAAATCAAAACCCAAAAAGATCTAATTTCAATTAAAAATTGTTTACTAAAATAGCCACAAATCCAAACCTAAAAGGATCTAATTTGAATTGAAAATTGTTTACTAAAATAGCCACAAATCCAAACCCAAAAAGATCTGATTTCAATTAAAAATTGTTTACTAAAATAGCCACAAATCCAAACCGTCCAAAGTTTTTATAACTCGAATTTTTTTTTGTTGAACATTTCTTACTGGAAACCTTTATAAATCGAAAATTTTTTCTCTTCCCTCGAGGTCCGAGTTATCGAGATTCCACTGTACCTAATAAAAACTCATGATCATAATTTATAGCGTGTAACCAATACCTATGAATATTTATAGCAATAATAATCAGTATTCGGTTTCCAATTAACGATTCTCGAATAAACCATTCCGGTACTGTGATCCGTTTTATATTTCACAGCGGCACAAAATATGTTCACCTTTCAGAAATAAATTTGTCAACTTAATAAATGAATCCGCTGATCGGTATACAGTTATAATTTACTATCTCTCAATTAAACGTGACTCCAAAGAACCACGTTTCCACCTTCCGTGTTCTCCTAAACATTTATCAATTTTTGTATGCATATTCTTGTCTCACCGTTGACGTTAATATAATAAATTCACCTTTTTTAACAATTTAATGGACATTCACCGATTTTTAGAAAGATTTGAGATATTTCAAAAGTGACACGACTCAGAAAAGTATATTTTTCAAGAATAACGAAAAACTGTTCGCAAGCTTGTACGAAAATAATATTTGACGAAAGAATAGATTTTAGGCAACAATGATTAAATGTTATTTTAGTAATTTTATTTTCAAATCGCAATTCTAAATGTATCACTTTCTAGATGATAACATTATAGTATTCTACTGTTCTCGAGGATGGAAAAAGGTCAGATAAACATAGACCCGAAAACTAGTTCCTTTTCAAAATATAATTATGATGGAATATTGCAGAAGTGTTTAACACTAGAACTACCGACGATTAAAGTTTACCTATTTCAACCAAAGAATTCCAAATAATAAACATTTGGAAAAAATGTAAGATGCAAGGGAAATAAATCTTTATTTATATTCGTTACGGAAAAACACAATAAATTCTCGAAAATGCATCGCTGTAAATTTGTAGAATTTATATGAGAAATTGCATTCTATTATTAATACTAGAACTACCGACGATTAAAGTACACCTATTTCAACCAAAGTATTCCAAATAATAACCATTTAAAAAAAAATGTAAGATGGAAGGGAAATAAATCTTTATTTATATTCGTTACGGAAAAACACAATAAATTCTCGAAAATGCATCGCTGTAAATTTGTAGAATTTATATGAGAAATTGCATTCTATTATTAATACTAGAACTACCGACGATTAAAGTACACCTATTTCAACCAAAGAATTCCAAATAATAACCATTTGGAAAAAATGTAAGATGCAAGGGAAATAAATCTTTATTTATATTCGTTACGGAAAAACACAATAAATTCTCGAAAATGCATCGCTGGAAATTTCTAGAATTTATATGAGAAATTGCAAACCAGTCGTTTCGACCACTTCGGTAGGTCTAGTGTTAAAGCATACTTATTTACAAACCCACTAACTTTAGAATTGACTCACACCGATATTAGTAGATACACAGATATGTATTAGGAGGTTGCATTGAAAGACGCTGTTTCTTCATGTTCTTTGAGCATTTATTTCAATAATAAAGCGTGTAAAAGCATCGATAGAAGTATTTTCCCTCGAAAGCTAGGACCTTTTCCCAATTTTCTGGCAAAAGTTGAATTCCGCGACGAAGAAATTGTTTGCCTCTCGAGCTTATCCATTCGGCAACCCAATTTTCAACTTGTTCGTAATTACGGAAATGTGTTTCTCCCAAACCGTGTTGCATCGATCTAAACAGATGATAATCACTTGGTGCCAGGTCCGGAGAGTAGGTTGGTTGTCTGAGAATCTCTCATTCGAACTTCATCGGTGTTTGTTTTACGGCTTTAGCAACACGAGGCCGAGCATTGTCGCGGAGAAAGATCATTTTTCTGCGATTTGATGCAATTGATGGTTGCTTTTGTACAAAATTGTCGCTCTAGAAAAGAACTTGCGTTGTTAAATAAAGGCGTCTGATGACTGAATCCTACAGGGAAAAGCTTACACTTTAACCGTTTGAGTGCCACGTGTCTTTCCTGTTTTCCCGTCCAAAAGTGCCAAGGAGCGGTTTTTCGCTTGTCTTATTCCCTCTCCAAAAATGCCAAGCGGCGCTATAGCGCTTGTCTTATTCTCCCATTAAAAATGGCAAGGAGCGCTTTTGCGCTGTTTTCTGCTCTTATACGGTAAGTTGTAATTTTTTGAATTCAGTGTGGTTCTGACATCTTTCTAAGCATAAGTACAGATATCAGCGTGTTTAAATAATATAAAAATATTATTTAAGCGGGGTTGGCACTTTTCGAGCGAAACAGAAGAAGCGCAAAATCGCTCCTTGGCACTCAAACGGTTAAACTGAGATAAGGACGGTCTCACACTGTCTACAGCATACGCAGTTAGATCAATGTGTACATAAACATCAGCTTTCAATGCAACCTCCTATCATTATAAAAAAATTATAGCGGCCTCCTTCATTACTGCTCTTTATAAGTGGTAAAAAGGTTCTCCACCTCTGATCTAAACGTTCCTCAACAAATTAACTCACGCGTCTATCAATCACAATGCATTAACATGGCTTTATGCCATTAATTACAGCAACATCTTCAGCGAATTCTTTACCGAGCCTAAACAAAGACTCGTTGGGACTTGAATTTTGTCAAAATGTAGACCGAACGCGCATTCGGTTCGTTTAATCTAATCCATAGGTGGAGAACGTGCGGCCTCCCTGAATTTCTTGCGCAGCCTTCATAAAAGCTAGCTCCTGTATTAATTAATATTTAATTACATAGATTACGAAAATTTGAAAATTAATAGAATTAAATAAATATTATAAAAAAATGATAGCGGCCTACTTTTAATACTGTTCAATTAAAAAGTGGCCTCTAATCATAAAAAAGTTCTCCACCTCTGATCTAAACGTTCCTCAACAATTCTACACGAGTACACAAAATCCTCCACAAAAAATTAGCAAATACCCATTAACTCGCGCCGCCCATCAATCACAATGCATTAACGTGGCTTCACGCCATTATTTACAGCGTTACGGAACCACGTTAACCTCCCCACTGCAATACATTAACTTTTACGTCACGCTCTCCGCGATATCGTTCTCCTGTTTACGATCAATAAAATCAACCCGAAGGAAATCCATATTTTAACAGGAATTTATTCCACGACACCCAATCCAACCGCCCCGTAATGCGTTAATTGCTCAATCCTGCCCCATACCGGTCCCGAGCGGGCCGAAAGAAAGCCGCGCATCATTCTAATTCATGAAGCAACCGCGGAGGCTGTTCCGCCTAGTAGCACGCGGATAGCCGTGCTGGATTTTAATAAACGGTTCCCCGGTCAATCCCATATACACAGAAGCATGGTGGCTGCGGAGGTGTTTCGCCTGGTAGCTGCCAGGACGACGCTGCTCGGGGAGAGGTTAATCACCCGCGTTGGATTTTAATAAACGGTTCGGGGGGCAAACAAAGCTGGTCATCAATAACCATTCCCCTCTCCCTCTCCCAGCTACCCTGCGTCTCTGTCCCTGTCCCTTTCGTACCTCTTCCTGGCGGCCTTTCTCTCTTCCTTTCTGTCCGGTGGTCGAGAAGAGGCCCACCTCACGAGCCGACCCGGCAACGGCACAACCGTGCCAGAGAGGAGCCTTTGCCACCAGCTTGTCGAGCCTCATCGGACAGTCAGATAGGCGGAGATCGTATCTGCGTGGTTATTAATTAACCGGCGAGAAGGGAAAGCCTCCTTTCATCACCTCGCAAACGATCTGCCTTCGCTCGGCCAAGGTCTCGGCCTTGCCCTAGCGAGAAGATATAGACAGAAGCTTCGTAGAACAATAGTGTTCGGGTCTTGCTCGCGAGTAAAGTATGCTGCGATCATTTTCGCGTATTGTTTTCTGTTTTAACTCTTTTCAGAGTTGATGATGAGAATGGTGCATGGGAAAAAGGGAAATGTGAAATTTTAGCATTCTTCTCTGTTTCTTTGAGAAAAAGAAATGGAAATGAATAAAGATGGTGAAGTATAATGTATTTAGAGGAGTTTATGGAAAATATTATAATTTAGGAAAGGTTATTAATTGGCTGGAGCACTTATGGATTGACAGTCTGTTATTCAGCTTTCAGAGTGCCATGGCTTATAAATTAGAGCAGTGCTCCGCAATCGATGTGCCGCGATTTTCTCGAGAATAATTAATTTTAGAACCACTGCATTAGTTAGAAATTTGATTAGACGCGAGTAAACCTCAAACAACAAACTTTATATTTAAATTTAGAAGGGAAATTTTTATATGTATACTATCGCTAAATATTTTTGTTCTTGTGTTGGCGTACATCAATTGCATCAAATCGCAGAAAAATGATCCTTCTCCGCGACAATGCTCGGACTCGTGTTGCTAAAGCCGTAAAACAAACACCGATGAAGTTCGAATGAGAGATTCTCAGACACCCAACCTACTCTCCGGACCTGGCACCAAGTGATTATCATCTGTTTAGATCGATGCAACACGGTTTGGGAGAAACACATTTCCGTAATTACGAACAAGTTGAAAATTGGGTTGCCGAATGGATAAGCTCGAGAGACAAACAATTTCTTCGTCGCGGAATTCAACTTTTGCCAGAAAAGTGGGAAAAGGTCCTAGCTTTCGAGGGAAAATACTTCTATCGATGCTTTTACACGCTTTATTATTGAAATAAATGCTCAAAGAACATGAAGAAACAGCGTCTTTCAATGCAACCTCCTAATACATACCTGTATATCTACTAATATCGGTGTGAGTCAATTCTAAAGTTAGTGGGTTTGTAAATAAGTATGCTTTAACACTAGACCTACCGAAGTGGTCGAAACGACTGGTTTGCAATTTCTCATATAAATTCTAGAAATTTACAGCGATGCATTTTCGAGAATTTATTGTGTTTTTCCGTAACGAATATAAATAAAGATTTATTTCCCTTGCATCTTACATTTTGTTTCAAATGGTTATTATTTGGAATACTTTGGTTGAAATAGGTGTACTTTAATCGTCGGTAGTTCTAGTATTAATAATAGAATGCAATTTCTCATATAAATTCTACAAATTTACAGCGATGCATTTTCGAGAATTTATTGTGTTTTTCCGTAACGAATATAAATAAAGATTTATTTCCCTTCCATCTTACATTTTTTTTCAAATGGTTATTATTTGGAATTCTTTAGTTGAAATAGGTATACTTTAATCGTCGGTAGTTCTAGTGTTAATACTAGAATGCAATTTCTCATATAAATTCTACAAATTTCCAGCGATGCATTTTCGAGAATTTATTGTGTTTTTCCGTAACGAATATAAATAAAGATTTATTTCCCTTGCATCTTACATTTTTTCCAAATGGTTATTATTTGGAATTCTTTGGTTGAAATAGGTGTACTTTAATCGTCGGTAGTTCTAGTATTAAACACTTCTGCAATATTCCATCATAATTATATTTTGAAAAGGAACTAGTTTTCGGGTCTATGTTTATCTGACCTTTTTCCATCCTCGAGAACAGTAGAATATCATAATATTATCATGTAGAAAGTGATAGAAAGCGATACATTTGGAATTGCGGTTTGAGAATAAAATTACGAAAATAACAATCTTCTAATAATAATGGAAATAATCGATAAAGACGAACAATGGTTGAATTTGAATTCTCTAAGTACTAAAACTTTTAGCAGCTTATACTACTCACCCATTTATAGAAGTGCGGCTGATGAACCAGGACAGAGCAGATCTCGCCAAAGAATGCCACGCTTGCAACGGTAAAGAGTCCGATCTCTCAACGGATTTCATTAGGAAGATTTCAGCGGTTTTGTCAGGTTGACAGTGCTGGGGTCCTGTTCCAAGGGGAATCCACAAACGGAGCAAATCTTCCCGAATTTTCGTTCTGTCTACTCTGTACCACTGTAACAAGAAGCAAAACCATGTGAAACATGTTTGCATACGGTATAAGTGCCAATTATTAGGTGCAGTCTTACAAGGGACGTTCGGTAGATAAATTTCTGTTAATAAAAATTCGATTGAAATAAAATGAAAATGCAAAATTAATATTTGAACAAAATTCAGCCCACAAATTGTCATTTAATTCATTATTATAAATATGTACAAACAAATAAACGTTTGTATCGATAAAATAACAATTTTAATATCGTAGACTAATAAAAAATCCTTATCAAATATAGTATACTCTAATTCGGCCCACAAATTGTCATTTAATTCATTATTATAAATATGTACAAACAAATAAACGTCTGTATCGATAAAATAACAATTTTAATATCGTAGACTAATCGAAAATCCTTTTCAAATATAGTATACTCTAATTCGGCCCACAAATTGTCACTTAATTCATTATTATAAATATATACAAACAACTAAATCTTTAATATTTCTTAATACCGTTATTCTTTCTTAGATACCTAAAAATAAGTATCAAATCAACAAATCCCACAATTATTGCTCTCATTAATCTAAATAAATAAAAATTACAATCCGCACTAAATTAAAGCGACTTTCAAAATTATCCCCGCATATCAAAATAAATGTACAACTTTCGATAAGCAAATACTCAACAAAATACCAACTAAAAATGAGTCAACTAACCCCAATCTCCCCTTACTATTGATATCCTGAACAAAGCAGGGTAGCTCGAAGCCGCTCAAAAACCGGCCCGGTATCGGCCAAATATTTTCAATTTCGCAGGCAATCACGACACGCATCACGTCCGCGACCGCGGCCTCCGCAAAATTTCGCGGTGGGTTAATGCTCGGAAATAAGAGCCGCAGCCCCTTTCCGATTCATTAACATCCCGCAAGGTGTCCAGCAAAAAGTGTTTCTCGCTTCATTATCGAAGCCGCGTATCGCGACATTAACGATATTCCGGCGGTGCCGGCCAAGCGGTTTCGGCGCGAAACCGCAAAACAGTCGGAGAAGCAATTACGTTGACCGGTCCACCGGTACCTACCGGCAGTAGCCACCAGCAACACCAGCAGCCACCGACGGCGGCACCGGTACCAGCAGCATCGGGTCCAAAGCTGCTGGTACACGACAGATATCCGATTTCACCGTCAGCTTCCGAGAATGAGAACCAATTACGCGGCCTGGGGCATTAAGGAATCGATCTAATTTGCGCGCGCTGGTTGCTCTTAATGGCGAGAGCCGACCGATGAAATTATACGAAAATGTAATCAACGCGCTTTTTGTCTCGTTTCGCTCGAAGGGCAGGGGTGTAATTAGGAATGCTTTTGCGCCTCGCGACGGGGGACACTTGTTGCTTTCTCTACCTCTCCCTGCCTTCCCCTTCCGCCATTCTCTCTTTTTCTCTCTTCCTCTCTTTTTCTACCTCCCTTCTTTTTTTCCTCACCGCAATCGTCCGTTTTCCTCTTTTTTCTTTTTTTTTTTTTTTACCCCTCACAGGCCTCCCTTTGCTCTCCCCCTACCCTATTATTCCCCGCGCCTCTTTCAGGCTCGCAAGTCAAGAGACCTCGAAAAAAAAAAAAAAAACGAGAAGAGCGAAGCAGAAGGAATGGGGTGGGGAGATGGAAGGACCCGGCCACAGAAGAAGAGTAATTAACGCCGTGGTGCCCAGGTGCGCGGCCCTAAGAAGTCGTTTATGGATTGCTCGGCAGCCGCGCCGTACGCGGCCATCAATTAGATTCTCTAATTAAAACAGTCCCTTCTCGGCCTCGGGGAATTAACTCCCGGCGAACCTCTGTAATATTCTGTCGACTCTGTCATCGTCGGACTCTATGGGCCCAGCCGGCTTTGATTTCTTAACGGTTTTATTTTTATTTTTCTTCTTCTTCTTCTTCTTCGTCTTTTTTACTTTATTCCTTGTTTTTTGGACTCGGTGTTTAAATCGCTTCGGAAATGATACAATGTGCTAGAGAATACGGCGCGGAAGGAAAGCGCTGTAAAGATATAATTGTTGGAAACGATTCTTTGTTTCATTTGTTCGTGAACTTTGGGAAGTTGTTCGGTGGAAAGTATGGGGCGTAATTTTTGGTGGAATTATTTTTTTAGATCATTATCGCAAGGATGTACGAGTTTATTACTGTTCTTTAAATAAATGTTTTTTTTTGCACAAGTTGGAAGTTCGTGGGTTATGTATGGAGTTGGGCAAAAACTTGTTTGTTAGTTTTAATAAATTTGTAGTTTATTCGTATGTTTATCTTTGATGAAAGGACGAGTGCATTAATATTTGTCGAGTGATTGTAATATATAGACTAAACAAAATTCGTACAAGTAGTTATTGAAGAAAGATAATTAGTTCCTAATGAAGTCTAATTTATAAATGTATTATATATCAAATAAATAGCTTTAATGTATTGTTAACAAATGTTCTGATAAATTCTAACAAATGTAATGTTAATGAATTGTTCTCGTGTACATTATTTTCTTTTATTTTTACTGGAGAAGTTAGAAAATAATTTTGTTGACAATTTTTATTATTTCTTTATACATTGATAAATTATGGGATACTTTATGAAATAAAATTGTTTCGTTTTAAAACAAAAGAGGCGATTCTTCGAATAATGAATTAATAATGTGATAAGTAGACTGTGAATTTTTGTACAAATTTATACTTTTATTAATATAATTTACCACTAAAACTATGTAAGTTTAGTGAATCTATATTTGAAAAAATTAATTTTCTTTAGTTATCACTGCACTATTAAATTTGATTACTATATTACTGTATCGACGCCACGATCCATCTACAGCAATTATTTAACACGTTAAGCGCTACGCCGGTCCCTGTGGACCGACGTTGAAATTTTCGTTTAGGCGTCGCTGGTTTCCAAAGACTGACAGAATCAATTTCAAAAAATAATACCTTGTAATTCATTAATGGTTTTTGTTAAATCACATTAAACGATGATACGACTCTCCTTTGCAAACTTTTACAATTCTCTTCTTAAATTCTTATTTATTTTACAACCAAATGTTTTCGAATTAGTATCACAGCACACAGCCTAACGGAAAGTCGACCAAAATCGGCGTGGCGTTTAACGTGTTAAAATATTTTTAAATTAAAGTGAAAAACTGCAATCAATCGTAATCTTTTCTCCGATAGGCAGACAAAATTCGAGCTATAGATGGTTAAACCTAATAAAACTACCCTACCCTAAACTTAATAAAAACACCACTTCACGAAAATCCAAAAATACAACCAACAACCACTCGCAATATTCAAACCGCCTATCCAAGATTGCTCGTCTCGAACAACACTTGTGATTAAATTAACCAAGAATTCAAGAAAATGACTACTCAACCCCGCATCTGTCGAAGCAATGAATCATGCAACTCGATCATTACTCTAATGAATTCTCGACGACTTTTCGTGGGTAATTGAATTGGAGCAGTGACAAAGGATAGAGAGAGAGAGAGAGAAAGAAAGAAAGAGAGAGAAACAAGAAGGAATCTGAAAATCAGTAATCTACCAGCTATGGGACGAAGAGAGACAGACGGGAGTGGCATACGATTTTAATTATAGCTGGCAGCATGTATCGTTAATTGCAGGTAGCCAGGCTTCGACCTCCGTCATCACACTTTCATTCGACTTTTTCGCGACTTTTTCTCGACGAATTACAAATGGCTACCGACGTGGTCGCGCGCAGCCGGACAGCATTCCTCTTTGTGTCATTAGTGGCGAGTTTCTGCACCGCCGACGTGGAACGAAGACCGAGCGAATCCGTTGAAGGGAAAGAGCAGAAGAGAAGAGAATCAGATTCGCACACCTTCCGTGTAGTCCAGCACACGCACCAGTCGCCTCTCGACTCGGACAACAAGTAGCCAACTCGGAAATCACGCTCATCTAAATCAACGTCTCGCGATGCACCGACAAACGACACGAATGGAGGCTCGATCTTTCTACGATGGTACCTCATTTTTTAATTCTGTCCTCTTTTTCGTTCCTACGAAGGGCAATTGAATAGTTGTAGGGTTGCCGGCCGTTGTTTTTACGCGGAACGTGTACGGGTTGAACTGGTATATGTCAAATTGCTGATTTGAATGGGCAAGTTTGAATAGGAAAAAAAATAAATAAAAAGGAAGGTATTGTTTTTGGCTATTTTAGCGATTTAACCCTTTGACTGCTGAGCACTCTAGATTTAAACGCGCCACGTTAACGGAATACTTTTTCCCGTATCGCGTATTCTATCGGTGTTCGATTAACTATCCAACGTGTAACTAATTATAAGTTGCATTTTTGACGTTGGTATCTTGTATTACCCCTTCTCTTATTACTCCTTATATTTTGCGTGTATAAGAAATTATCTTCTTACAAATTGCGAGTTACCCGTTTCATCTGAACATGTTGATCGTCAAACGCATATATGCGTCCGTAGTCCACGCCGATAGCATTCACTGGACGCATATACGCGTCCATAACAGTCAAAGGATTAAAATGATTTTGGTTAGCTTCACAAGGTTTCGCAGTTCGAATTCGATCGTCTGCAAATGATTGTCTTTTGCAAGTTGAATTCGACTTGCTGCAGATCGGATCCTAATTTGGATAAGAAATAAATATGAAATATTGGAGGAAAATAATATTTAGCACTTTATGTAGGAATTTTTTATTGCAACTGTTTTGTATAATACATTTGTCTAATGGATGGAACTGTTTTAAATTATTTTCAATTGTATGTAAATAGTTTAGAGAGCAGATCGGATCGTAATTTGGATAAGAAATAAATATGAAATATTGGAGGAAAATAATATTTAGCACTTTATGTAGGAATTTTTTATTGCAACTGTTTTGTATAATACATTTGTCTAATGGATGGAACTGTTTTAAATTATTTTCAATTGTATGTAAATAGTTTAGAGAGCAGATCGGATCGTAATTTGGATAAGAAATAAATATGAAATATTGGAGGAAAATAATATTTAGCACTTTATGTAGAAATTTTTTATTGCAACTGTTTTGTATAATACATTTGTCTAATGGATGGAACTGTTTTAAATTATTTTCAATTGTATGTAAATAGTTTAGAGAGCAGATCGGATCGTAATTTGGATAAGAAATAAATATGAAATATTGGAGGAAAATAATATTTAGCACTTTATGTAGGAATTTTTTATTGCAACTGTTTTGTATAATACATTTGTCTAATGGATGGAACTGTTTTAAATTATTTTCAATTGTATGTAAACAGTTTATTTCCATGCTTCATTTTCAGTATTGAGAGCTGTATTTTTAAGATTTATATTAAATTTCTTGAATTTTCGTTATTTATAATGTTATACCTACTTATAAGACTGTATTCATCTTTCTTTAACCGCTGATTATGATTAACACTAGGTTTACGGACATTGATTGGATCATTTTGATAGGTACATTGAAATACAATTTTTTTATAATATCATTAGTTCGATTTATTTCAGATTAATAAATTTCTATAAGCAGAGATTTATTTAATACATTTTTCTATATAAATTTCATTTTGAGTTTACATTTTTCGCACGCATTATTGTTAAACTTAAGCACGAAATCTGAACTTCGTCAAATTGACGGGTTTCGTAAATCTAGTGTTAAAATCCAATAAAAACAGGTTATATTTATGACAAAGTTCAATTTCAACTTTAACTGTAATTTCAATTCACAAGATTGAAAATTAGGAAATACAAAATACGCGTGATATTTCAATACTTTGCGTTTGATAGAGTGTCAGAGCAGTGAATTGCTAACATGTATGAATAATGAAGAAATTGCAAGAATAAATAAATTTATATGCCAAGAAATATAATATTATTTAAAGGACATTTTATATGAATTGTTATTCAAAATTATATGTAATTTTATTCTGGTAATAATTCAATCTTCAAGTTGCTTTAAAATAATTCAATTTTCACTGAACACAGAGAAAACTTTATATTTACAATTTCTCATTACTTATTTAATAGTTATCATTCAAAGGACTCTAAATTTTTCTTATTTTTCTTATTTTTCAAACAATCCTTTTTACAGCTGAATCACGTTTAATTAATCTTCTGGCCGTTTAATCAGAGCTTAAATTACCAATGCAATAACCGAGTGTTTTAATATAATATATAGTATCATAAAAGCGGAGAAAAAAATGAAAATAAAAAGGAATGTGATAAACGTGCTTGATAATCAGCACTTATCCTTAAGAAAAAAGTAGCTTCATGCCACAATTCGAGTCTATGAGGTCTCTGCAGCTCATCGCGCGAGACTCGTGTTCAACACACTTCGTCTGAAATGGTTATGTGCCCCTTTATGACGGTACACTACAGTGCATAGGAAAACTTGTGAAACGTAAACTTAGCCATATAACCGTGGCATCGCACTATTCCTCGTCAATGGGAGTATTTCAAGGTTACGACATTTTTTATTGTCCTTCTTACAGATTACTTGCTTAAATGTTATATCGACGCTAAAATAATTCTCCAATTATTCTCCGTTTTATATACGTAATATTTATGCGAGTGAAAATACCTATTAAATAGATAATAATTTTAATCCCCGGTGACTAATTTTTAATACATTCAATTTTTATGAACAAGTCGTTGGTATTTTTTCGACTATTTGCATATCAAGAGTTTATATATTTGCTTGGATATATATTTACGGGTATAATTTTTAAAATTGCTTTAATTTAGTGTGGATTGTAATTTTTTATTTATTTAGATTAATGAGAGCAATAACTGTGGGGTTTGTTGACTTGATACTTATTTTTAGATATTTAAGAAAGGAATTAGAGTATACTATATTTGATAACGATTTTTTATTAGTCTACGATATTAAAATTGTTATTTTATCGATACAAACATTTATTTGTTTGCACATATTTATAATAATGAATTAAATGACAATTTGTGGGCCGAATTAGAGTATACTATATTTGATAAGGATTTTTTATTAGTCTACGATATTAAAATTGTTATTTTATCGGTACAAACATTTATTTGTTTGTACATATTTATAACAACGAATTAAATGATAATTTGTAGGCTGAATTAGGCTAAAAATCATCATCTGAGTTATAATTAATACATACGTGAAGTTCTATATTTTTTATGTTAATACCTGATCAACAAATGGAACCAATTAACACTTCGATAGGAGCGAAGCAAAGTAAAAAAGAGACAAAAATAATATGTAGTGTTAAAATTCTCCACGAATTAGATAAAATAAAATATCGTAAATTATACTCAATGTATCACATTTATACAAAATACTCATGAAAAAATATGAAAGAGTACTTAGTGTAGAAAAATACATAACTAGCCAAAACGAAAGTATTTACATACCGCGGTTACTTTTAGATTTTTTATTCTCACTGATATAGTACGTAAATTTTTTGCAACAACGACGCATTAAATTTGCTTTAATATTGCAAAGTAATACCTATTTGACAATGCCACAATTTGAGGGAATTAGTCAACTAGTTCCGGTCTCACCTACCATTCCGGTACAAGATTATGCACATACTTATTCTACCAAAACAACAAACAATTTTAGCGACGCTACCTTCTGTAATGTTCTTCCTTCTCCCAACTTCAGATTAAATATTGACGCTAATTCTTTTGTAGCCATGTCACATAAAAAATTAACAGCAACATCAAATTTTTCCCTCTTATTTTCATTCTCATCGCCAACTACAACCCCTACGTCCTATCCATCGCCAAAAGCACATTGCATTTCCAAAGACTACGATTAACATTATTAACGCATTGCGTACGGGTCGCGAGATATCTCGTACATAGCAAACCGAACTTTGTGGCCGGGTTACGAGATATCTCGTTTCAATGTTTATTCATACGCGCGTATCGACGACTCAAGAAATTAAAAATAGATTTTTTTGTTACGTTACCAAGACAACCAAGCCATGCATATTCTCAAGGCAAATAATCAGCGAAATAAATGTACGTCGAGATTCCGAAAGAGTAGAAAACAATCGATCAGTACTGCCATTACATCGATAGGTCTGTGTCGATCGCGCATCGTACCTTATAAAGTGTTTTATCGTTGTACAACATTTTGTTATTTCAAAGTCCACGTTTTAATTTACGAGGAAACGGATTTTTTAATTATTCCACAAAATAGACTCTAATTCTAAAAAGTAACAAAATGAAAAATAAAGAAGTGCGTATATGCATTGTACAAAGTATTTTTGGAGCGTTAAAAAATGTGCGGGCCCTGGAAGCTTGTTAAGCGAGCAGAGTGTCCTACGCAATGTGTTAATTGAGACTTTTATTCACAGAGTTTATCATAGAACATGTTTTTCATTTAAACTTCATTTCGGGTGTACATTTTCCATACACATACTTATTATACTTAATATTATTATACTTAAGCTAGTTTGAAATTCGTCAAATCGACGGGTTCCATAAATCTTTAATTAATTAATTTAATTAATTTAATTTACGAGGAAACGGTTTTTTACTTATTTCATCAAATAGACCCTAATTCTTAAAAAGTAACAAAATAGAAAACAAAAAAAAGTGCGTATATGCATTGTACAACGTTTTTTTGGAGCGTTCAAAAATGTACGAGTCCTGGAAGCTCGTCGAGCGAGCAGAGCGCCGTACGCGATGTGTTAATATCCATCATAATTATCGTTATCGTGAACAACCGTACACCGATAACCATTAGCGAAGCCAGCATACATTGTCGTTGTATCCAGCAATTGCATCACACGATGAGATCGTTTCTACCCTCGGTTATCCGGTATTCGTCCAATAAAATGGAGTTCTGCCAAGCATAGATCGAATCGCAGGATCTCAGATTTCTGGTCTCTCTTTCTCTCCCTTTCCCCTCGACAGTTTCTTTCTTTCGCAAGGTTCCTTGGGTTCCTTTTTCTGGAAATCCTTGCCGTATTCACGGGTCGAGAGGGGCCCGAAGCACGCGTAAACCTGGCGTAAACTGTGAACGATAAACAACGCCGTCGAGCAGTTTATGCTTTCCGCGAGGAATACTAGGGATGTTTGGCCGCTCGTACGTGGAGCTCTTCGGATTCCACAGCCGTGTTGGATCGCGAGTCAAACGCATTCTCTTCCTGTGCCATTATGTTATTGCTGCAGGCGGCAGCGGTGGCGGGCGCGAGCCAACGGGCGTTATATTGGCGCCGTGGGAGAGAATCGACGCCATCTTTCCACGTTTCTGAACTTGCCGCGTGATTTCATCGGGACGACCAAGATACGTCCCCGAGATTAACTGCTCCGGTGCAAATGCCACGGATTCTGTCATTTTTCTGCTCGTTCCGATCAATCTTTTGCTTTACTATTATTTTTAGCAGCTACACGTGTTAACGATACAGGTATTTATTGGTTCAACGCGTTAAGCGCCACGCCGGATTCTGCGGACCGATGTTGAAATTTTAGGCGTCGCTGGTTTTGGACTGACAGTAGCAATTTCAAAAAATAATACCTTATAATTCATTTTGGATTTATATTCATAATGTATTCATTAGTGTATTAACATTTTTTGCTTTTAACGCTGGATATATTCGGTATCCGCGCGAAAAACTGTGATAACGAACGCCGGATATATCCGACATGCACGATGTGACCCACAGAGACGAGCGCCCAATTAACCCGTTAATTGCCAAATTTTTATTTTTTTTATTTTTGACCGGATAAGTTATATATGTGCACAAAAAGTTGTGTAACGATATAATTATATTCAAATTATGTTTTGTTTTGTGTATTTGTTATATTTCTTGAATTTTTCAAGATCTCTTATATACAAAAAAATTATTATATATTTCTCATACTAAGAAATTATTAAGACAATACTAAGACAATATTTATGCAGAAATGTAATATTTAAAAACAAACGATTTACTTTCAAGCGAAAACAGGATAGAACGAGACGAATACTATTTTATTTTAATACTCCAAATTTAGAAAGTTAGCTTTTTATTATAAAGTCGTCGTTAATAACTATTTAATCTGAACATTAATAATAAAACAGGGTAAAGACAGTTAATAACAAAACAGAGTAGAACGAGACGAATAAGATTATTTTCTTTTAATATTCCAAATTTAGAAAGTTAACTTTTTATTATAAAGTCGTCGTTAATACCTATTTAATTTGAACATTAATAATAAAACAGAGTAGAACGAGACGAATAAGATTATTTTCTTTTAATACTCAAAATTTAGAAAGTTAACTTTTTATTATAAATTCGTGGTTAACACTAGAACTACCAAACCAGTCAAAATGACTGGTTCATAATTTCTTATAGAAATTTTATAAATTTACAATAATGTAGTTTTGAGGATTTTTCGTGATTTTTTGTAAGAAATATGCCCAAAGAATTGTTACCCTTATTATAGATATTTTTTCAAATACCTTTCATTTTGATTTCTCTGGTACAAATAAGTCTACTTTAATCGCCGGTAGTTCTAGTGTTAATACCTATTTAATTTGACCATTAATAATAAAACAGAGTAGAACGAGACGAATATGATTATTTTCTTTTAATACTCCAAATTTAGATATTTAACTTTTTATTATAAATTCATCGTTAATACCTATTTAATTTCAACATTAATAATAAAACAGTGTAAAGACAGTTAATAACAAAACAGAGTAGAACGAGACGAATAAGATTATTTTCTTTTAATACTCCAAATTTAGATATTTAACTTTTTATTATAAATTCATCGTTAATACCTATTTAATTTCAACATTAATAATAAAACAGTGTAAAGACAGTTAATAACAAAACAGAGTAGAACGAGACGAATAAGATTATTTTCTTTTAATATTCCAAATTTAGAAAGTTAACTTTTTATAACAAATTCGTCGTTAATACCTATTTAATTTGAACATTAATAATAAAACAATTTTTTTAAACTTAACACGTTGCCCCAAATGACGGCTATAGCCGTCCGATCTTTGCCAATATGTACGCAAACGACGGCTATAGCCGCCATGCACATTTTAATTAATAAAAAAAAGAACAGCGTTAGTACGAAGCGTTCTAACGCATACACTTGTTAATTATTGAGTAATACATAAAAAAAAAGGTATAGCATGCCAGACAGCATATTAGTTCTCTTATGCGTTTTTCTCAATTGAAAACAAAAATCTGTTTCTGAGCACGATCGTCAAATTAAAAGTGTGCGGCAACGTGTTAAAAATCATTCTTTCAACCGAATTCTTATTTCGATCCGATTATCTGAACAACGTGCGTCACGATTAGTTCGGATAATCAATAATAAAATAAAACTAATATTACTCAATCGTTCGCTTCTTTCTTCGAGCAGCTGCGAAACATTTTATTAAATTTTCCAAGGTTCTTCAAGAGCGCCGAGTAAAATCGCTAAAAGGGGAGGGTACGAGGGTGGAAGCGTGCCCTTTTTTTAGAAGATTCACGCCGTGAGCATTTCGGATGGAGAGTCTTGATTGGAAAAACAGCGGTGTGCAGAAAGCGTCGGTGTAACTAACCGTGAGGAGTTTCCATCGAGATCGACGATCGGCTAACGAAGCTGGCCGCGCCTAGAATATCAGTTCGTTTGCGCGAAAAGAGAAGCAATTGGAGTTTCCTAAATTCTCGAGCTCGAGGGTGCAGACATGATCTACGATAGCGACGACGTTACATCCAACTTTTTAAATCGTACGTTCGAGAAAATAAATGGTGGAGTTGTTTGTCTTTATCGGGCTTATGTAGGTCACTTCGTGTTGATTTATCGCTATTCACAAGCCGGATGTGTGTGCTCAATATTTGAAAGCGTCATAACATATGATGTATCGTATATTAAATTTTCATTGTTTGTTCGCCGATATCACAGTTAAGTAAAGTATGAATTTTTAATTCTTACCGAGACTTAACTCTTTGAGGCACATGATTTCAGATCAAAAATAGACCCATGTTACACAGGAATTTTATCGGGTATTAAATGAAACAAAATTGGTATATTTTTATTAATGAAGGTATAACATCATGTAAAAACATAACAAAATAGTAATAGTTAATTAAATTTGTTTATAACAATTGGTCAACCGTTAATTGTGTGTTGAATGTTGCTGTTGTTCTTAGGAATTTTGTGGAATGGAAAAAATCACTGCACGCACAGACACTATGTAGTTTGCTGTATTTAATTAGAATCTATTGTACAAGTTAATGCGTTAGTTATATTTATATTTGGGCGACTGGCGCGCGCAGAGAGCCAGCCCCAAAAACAAAAACATTCCTATAAAGTCCAACACTCAATTGTTGCATACTTCAACAGTTGCCAACACAAGGAATACATTTGTAACGTTGTTTAAATACATTACCAACTGCTTTACATAAATAAGGCGAAATATAAACCTATGCACATGCAGCTACTGCAAGATTTCGAGGTGGGACTAAAAATGTCCCACCATGCCGTGAAATACATCAAAAAGGTGGGACACTTTTAATCCCACCGTACCTCAAAGAGTTAAACAGTGCTGTTTAGAATTATCAACACAAGTGACAATGTCGTCTACACGAGACAACAATTCAAGTGCAACCGATTGTTTCAGTAAGACGCCATTAAATTCGTTTTTTCTGGTCGCGAGTTTTTATAGTTGTTTACAAAGAAGGTTTGTACGATATTTGAAATTAATTATTCGGTTAGTTTCTTTATTAGATCAATCTTAATATTATCAACTGATTATATTATCGTTTAAATGCAACATTAACACTAGAACTACCGACGAATAAAGCATACTTATTTCTACATAGAAAATCATAATGAAAGGTATATAAAAAAATACGCAATGCAAGGGAAACAAAGCTTTGTCTACATTTTTAACAGAAAATCACGGAAAATTGCCTGTGAGATGTCATAGTCAACTTATAAAATTTCTGTAAAAAATTAGGAATCGGTCATTTTGTACGTAGTGTGATAGTTCTAGTGTTAATAAACTGTTCTCGGAATATTTTAACTTTTTTTTTAGAATAAGATGTTAATGTGTAAAAATTTTTGTGCTTTTGAATTCGTCATATGTTTGTGCATATTTAAAAAGAAAATTATTTTTGTAGATACTTTTATCCGATACAAAAATATAGAAGATATAAACGAGTGCATTGAAGACTCCATTTATGTTTGATTAAATATCAGGCAATGGAAAGCGAAAAAGGTAAAAATTTTCGTATTTCTGAATTCGTCATATGTTTGTGCATATTTAAAAAAAAATTTATTTTATTTAGTTATCTACTCGTTGATGAATTATAGAGTATTCTTTTTTGAGATTGATACTGTCAGTTTTCGGGAAACAACGACGCCTAAACGAAAATTTCAGCGTCGGTCCGCAGGGATCGGACTATTTTTAGTTCCTTAAATCGTCGATTGAGTCGGAGAAACCTGAAAACGAGATATCTCGTCTTCCGGACACAACGTTCGGATTCCTGAAGACGAGATATCTCGTCTCCCGTACGCAATGTGTTAACACGTTAAGCGCCACGCCGATTTTGGTCGACTTTCCGTTAGGCTGTGTGCTGTGATACTAATTCAGAAACATTTGGTCGCAAAATAGTTAAGAATTTAAGAATAAAATTGTGGAGGCCTGTAAAGGAAAGTGGTGTCTTTGTTTAACACGTTGACGCCGGCGCGGATATTCGCGGTTCGTTCCGTGCGGCGACGCTTCAACTAGTGGTCCGCCCCACAAAAAAATTAAATAATTATGTTATTTTTATAATATTGAATGTCTGTTTATTATGTTGAGAGTTGAAAAATAAACCTATTTTGTGAAATACAAGTGTGACCCACTGTGATGCATGCTGTCCCACGGAACAGACGCGTGTGACCCACCGGTGATGCACGCCGGCGTCAACGTGTTAATGTGATTTAATAGAACGCATTTATGAATTATGAGATATTATTTTTCAAAATTGTTACTGTCGGTTCACAGAAACCAACGACGCCTAAACGAAAATTTCAGCGTCGGTCTGCAGGAACCCGCGTGGCGCTTAACGTGTTAACACATTGAAGACCAGAAACTTTTTTGAAAATCTTACTGCGGGATGAAGTTATACTCGAATAAAATTTTTACTTGCACACTTTTTCAAAACAACTATACCTACAGTAAATATGGATCTTCATTTCTATTTTCTACCAAAGTGATCATTTCTAAACGTAACATCCCATTTACAATTGCTTGTTATTTTTACAAACTAAAAGAAACGGAATACGAGATATCTCGTGATCGGTCCGCAATGTGTTAAGAATCATTTCAATTTTTCGTCAAAGAAACACCCTTGTGGAAATACCAATGTCTCAAATTAGCCACGTGTCTCATTTTCGATGTCTTTACTCTGCACATAGATAGAGTACCTCCTAGCTAAAACATACCTGAATATTTTTAATTCTCCCAAGGTATTTTCCGAGTACATGCCACACCACCCAATTTACCCAACCAGTAACAGCTCCATTCTCTAACATTATCGATTCGAAATTATTTGCGAGTTCTATCGCGAGTCCGCGATGCGCAAAATGAATCGGATCGTTATCAGCACAGGGCGCACACGCATACGTATAAACGTCGATGGAACCGATATAATCATTTGGAGACCCTTTGGCCAGCGAGAGACGCGATCGATCATGCGTGAAACGGCTGGATGAGCACTCTCTGGTTACGTATAACGTTCCTGGACTTACGTGGTGCCCCGGAGGAATATTTCGAGAACGAGCCGATAACGATCTGTGTCCGTCCCGCGGCTTCGTTATCCGATCCGTATAGCCGCGTAAAATAACTTGCAAATTACGATGTGTGCGGCTCGACCGTCTCATCGTCCTCTTTCTTCGCCTTTTTTCAACGAGCTTTCCAACGTTTTCCACGGCTTTTATGACAGCCTTCTTCTTCCCTTCGCCTCATCGATCGGTCGCGTTCGCGTTCAAGACTATCGTCTCTTCGATAATATTTTTCCTTTTCTCCACGGAGTCCACAGCCGTGCAAGTTGTTAATGCTTCTTTTTTTTCGGTATTTTTTCTCTCGTTTTTTTCTTTTCTTTTTTTTTCTTCTTCTTTGTTCCCTGAAACGAACAGCGATATCGCGATGCCTTTGTTGCGGCCACGAGAAGTATAGGCTGCGCACGAAAATCTTCTGTACACTCGCTAATTTACCTTGTCGCGAAGGATAACACCTTGCACGCGGCAATCTCGTTTTACCAACTGTTCCTTGCGTCACTCGTTGCCTTGCCGCGGTGAATCTCAATTTTTATCGTTGCCAGAACGACGTTAACGAGGGGAGGATCCGAAATATCGGTTCTCGATTTTGATCTAATAGTCCCGCGGGCTCGTGTCGGTTGTGAACTCTCTGTTACTGCACGCAAAATGCTGGGTGCAGTTGTTTTAATAGTTTTAAAGATGCGAGACGGTAAAAGTGTTATTTTAGCAGATGTCGAAGACCGTACCGACTGACCGTAGAGGCCAGTCAGATTTTAGTGAATCAAAAGATCGAGAAGATTAACCCTTTCGCTACGAAGAGCGTATGTATACTCCTTTAACCCTTTGCACTCGAAGTGTTTTTTCATTAATATTACCAGCAACTCGAAGATTCAAATGTTTACGAAACTTCTTTCTTATCCTTTTCTTTCCTTCTTTCACCCGCCACGAAATTGGTGACCTGCCTTACTGACGAGTCCACTAGCTGGCCCCGGACGAGAAACGATTTCCTATCCTATACCATCATCCACCCGCCACAGTTTGAAGTAAAAGGTGCCCCATTGAACGATTAAAAATTTTTATCAGAACATGGATAATCAAAGATTAATTTCTATGAAATCTTGCATCTAGCGGTGTACCGTGTTAAAACATTTTAGACATAAATGTGGCTGGTCAATCTCACCAGCACCAATTTTCAAATTTATATTTTCAGCGACGAAAAACAAAACACAGTTACACGATATCATTTTCATTTTATAAGTTAACCCTGTTGCGTCACGCTCTCATTTTCGTCATCATCACAAAACGCCGGCCTTATTCGCTTGTTTCTGATCACTGAATAGCCAAAAAGAAAAAAAAAAAAATAACGCTGAAAATAAAAATTTCTATATCAGAATCTTCTGAATGTACCGAATAATCCGATAGAGTCAGCAATATACCCATTAATAATTTCACTCATATTATATGGGTAAAAAGTTACAGAATAATAAAACTTGTTATACTGTTCAATCAAAAACGTAAGCGTACGAAAGATATACTGTCTGCGGAATACACTGCTCGAGAGTGATTCTTGCCTGGATTGTTCCCGAACCATCGTATACGTTTTGTCTTTAGAGTATGACAAATGAAGATCGACGTAACCATGGCAAGTAAATACAAATCGATGTGCAAGGCACTCATACCAGCAAAAAAAATTCCACATCATCGTGGGGCCGGCGCTCAAGCGACAGCTCAGAAATCCGCGTGTTTCGCGGGGCCGGCTGTCAAT
>SMSQ01004925.1:188549-205618 GCA_019453375.1 Ctenoplectra terminalis | reverse complement strand
TTTTTTTTATGAGCTACGAGACCAAAAGACACACGCGAAAAGGGAAACGAAGGCTACGATACGATGCGACGGAGCAGCGTATCTTTGTAACGCATAATAGAAGTGGTGACAACGTAAATCGCCACTATAGGTTATAGGTGTACGAGGAAATATAAAAGCGTATGACCACAGAATCTCAAGATCAAGCCGAAAGCTCTGATTTCGAGGGGAGCTTGAAAAAGAATTTTTTACCTTAAAAGTCCAACGTCGATAGACTCGTTCAACGTTATTTGAGAATACAGGTAGTTTCTTGTCTTTTAATTCTTTGCCATGAACGTTACTTTTCTCGTTACACCGGTTGATATTCTTGTTCCACAATTGTTCGGAGAAAATTTAGTTCGAACGATAAAAGTTTTTTATTTCTTCGTTTATTCTAGATTCATAAATTTCTCATTCACGACAGTGTCTATGATTGTAGTCACTCTGTAGAAATGATTTTGGAGGATTTCACGACAGAAAGTAAAGTGCAAACGTGTGTGGCACGATACCGGTTATCCCAGTCGCCGTGAAAGTTCTATTTTAAGCTCAACCACCGATATTTCATATTCGAAGCTCAACCACTTTTAGCTTCCAGGTCGAAAATCTGCTGACACGAGGATGAAGTCGCGGAGTCTGTGGGGTGGTTATCCGCCGCCGTCCAAAATAAAGAGCATTATTTACCTGACCCGTGATCCCCGCGGACGCGTGGAATATCGTAAGTTTGTTCGATGCCTCCGGGGATATTCGAACGATCCGATCCTTCGATCTTATCTGTCCCGATATCGAAATTCTCTCGCGACCAAAGAGACTATAAACTCGTGACAAATATCTATTGCTTCGTACATTTCCTGGCTTTACGTTGAAAAACTGAGGTCTGATTCTTGAACTCGTAAAGGAGTTCTCCCCGGCATGTTTCTCCAGACTTTTCGTTCTCCGTCTTCTATCGATTAATAACTCCGTAAAATGACTAGTCTTAAGCGATACGTGAGAATTTACAGTTGGAAGAAAGATACCGTCGAAGAATCATTAATCAGGAGCCACTTGGTCTACCCGTCGCGGTTAAACATTCTGCATCGTCCTCCTTTTATCCGTTGCTTTGCGTAAGCCGATTAAAAGTTTTCACGAATTAATCTTAATAGATGATTCGTTTACACGGGCTTGTACTTAGTTAGAGAGTAGTTTAAATTTCGTTGAGATCGAAAAATCTGGAACTCGTGCAAGCGTTATGAGTCCCGCAGGTCTTTCAACTACCCAACACCTTAAAACTCTTGGAATGCTTGAAAACTGCTAAAAGTCTTTTCTACGGTACTGCTACGTGACCTAGCATTTAATTTTTGCTTCGGACCAACAACTGTGTAAGTTGTTGAACAGAAAATTTTACGATAACTCTCCTGTCAAAGCTGACCGAAGATTTGCAACGTTTTCCAAGACGTGATCGCTGGTTTCTCTTTAAATTTTCTTCAAAATAATTTTCAAAAAGAAACGATCGACCGTCGCCGGAAGGTATGATGCATTCGGTAGTTTCCTACTGGTCCAGAGAACTTTGGAAAAATTGTACGGAAACACTTGGAACGAAAACTTGAAATCTATCTTCACCCTTATAAACTTCCGGACGAAGTCTCGTAATTTCATTCCCTATGGCCGGCGGATAAATGGAGGAAAAGCTAGCAACCGTCTCTCCTTATTCTCGAACTGCTTCTGCTTAGCAGAGTCCTCGTCTCGTTCATCCGGCTACAAAGAAGAGCGTTACCTACCATTTTTCCTTGTCCGCTCTTCCCTTTTACCGAGTACCCGCGGTATCGAGTATCTAGCATCGAGCATCAACTTTTGTTCCTCAAAAATGAATTCTGTACATTATCAAGGTAATTTCTGCAAACTTTACGCGCCAATTTACAGTCGATTCACTACGAATTTCGCTTCGAGTGATCAACTATTGCTCAAAGTTAGCTCGATGATATTCAACTCGATGTAAATATCACTCGCCGCGTCGCAATCTCATCATGATGTTCGCCGACATTCAGCTATCCCAGAGGCATAAAGTTTAGTTAGCACTGTATCGGCAGAGCTTTACCTGACACAACTCGTCTTGATCCGTTTAGCAAGAGAACCGACAAGTATCGCGCGCATGCATACGTGCTCCGTTGGATCCATGTCGGACAGGATTTCCACGGAAAACAGAAATGAGCTGAAATGAGTTGAAAGGAGCTGAAAGGAGCTGAAAGGAGCTGAAAGGAGCTGAAAGGAGCGGTTGTAGGAGGAGCAAGAAGGGAAGCTTGGTGTGATATAGATGGCGCATTTGCATAAGGCGAGCTTGAAACGA
Source organism: Ctenoplectra terminalis (assembly GCA_019453375.1). NCBI lineage: Eukaryota > Metazoa > Arthropoda > Insecta > Hymenoptera > Apidae > Ctenoplectra > Ctenoplectra terminalis. The sequence goes on along the minus strand of SMSQ01004925.1, from coordinate 203,280 downwards.
CGGCATAAGGATGAAGGAAGGAAGGAAGGAAGGAAATACCGATCGATCTCTCACAGCGACGTTATTTTCGCGGCCGATCCTGAATATTCATAAAACAATGATTTGTGGTTTATTGCCGCTCCGCTACTCGCATTTCCCTCGTCCGATTCATTTTCTCGTTCGCTTCGTTTTTATACGCGCCCTCGCAACATTCGCTTGCCGATCGATCGATATTGGTTTTACAACACGCTACAACTCGGTTGAATTATTTGCCGGTGTCGTAGCACACACCGTTGCGTCGTCGTAACTGTGTATCACAATTAGCGGCAGCTATTTTTTTCGACATTTTTCACACCGACGCATAATTCGCGATACACTCCAGCCAGCAAATACGTGAGCGGATGTTTGTCGCAGAATCGTACCGACAATTTTTAACGAACGCTTCGTCCGCTGTTGACGCGAACTTCGCTTCCATCGACTGGTTCTTCGAGCCCGGTTAACCTGTCGACCGGCGTTCTCGCGACTCGCTCGATTCGACACTGTAACAAATCGGAGAACAAAGTTTTCACAATTCGAAAACTTTTGTCGTTCTGCGCACTTCGTTTAATCTTTGGCCAGCGAATAACACTGAAATCGATCAGAACACTGATTTTCCGTCGCGAGACAACAATCTTTATGATTAACTTCTTCATCGATCAAAAAGTCGGCTCCGTTTATCATTGAAGCAACGAATTATGCGAATCCAATTTCAGAAAATGCACTCGTTCCTTCGCGTTTCTATCCGTTATCTCGAACATCCCTATCGTTCCATTTCCTTCCGCCCGATAAACAAACTATATTCATCCAGCTTCTGATTTCAAGCACTTTCCAGGTATTGATATCCGTGGTGTGCTATTATTGGAATGGATTTTTTCACAAAAAATAGTAAAAATATATTTATAGGCAGACTATGAAGTTAGAAATGAAATTCGTTAGAAGTTAAGCTTGCCGGAATATTTCCACGTCGTTTCGTTCGATAACTCCTGAGTAGTTCTGTCTGACACGCCTTGGTTTTATTTAGGATAAAATAAACATGTAGACGTCAGGTAAACGGCGAGGAATTCGCGCTTGTTTTATTCTTAGTTTACCCTAGTTTATTTAAATATAGAAAGAATAAAAAGATGCGGTGAATGAAGCTTTAAATATTCACGCAGACGATGCTAGTTTTACCTCGATCATACCTGACCGGTCTACATATAGGCAACTTCGGCTTCTATCTTGAACAGGATGCTGAAAAAGTTAAACGCATATTCAACGAAGCCTTTGAATAATATGAAATATTTAACATTTTTAGTACCGAGCGTAACGCAAAGCGAATACCCTACGTTTCTCTTATTTGTTCCCATAAAATAATAATATTAATATTATCGTATATCATCGTATACCAGATACAGAAACCGGTATTTTTTGTAACGCTACAATATGTTATGTTCCTTGCGATTGACTGCTGAATTCAATTTTCAAATCATCTCGATATAATGTTGACATTAAAGATAGTCAGATAGCTGTTGCCTTTGGTAGAAAATGTTCCTTTCTCCGTTTCCTGATTTTTGAATGACTTCCAAACAGTCGGTATTCCAAACTCGATTGCCTAGGCTCCTTTCGTTTTATTCTCGAGAGGTCTTATCTACGGTCGAGCCGTTTACGAATTCAAGAGCCAAGGCGGTGCTTCGCTTCGATGTATTCTAGCTGCATTTAAATCTCATCCTCGAGACTTCTCATTCCGCCTCTCTACTTAATATTGCACGATGCTCTGGACGAATATCGATAACACGAATTACCGCAAAATCGTTCTGCGATCAATTCAAACTGTTTCGATTCGTATTGCATCATTAAACTCGATTAAAAACTGGTTCCAATGATTTTTAGCGCATTTCAGGATGCAACGACCATGAACGCCGATCACCGATCGAACAGAAATAGAGTTTACTAGTAGTATTACTATACAGCGCCGGTTGCTTACGATTTACACGTATGTTGTAGCAAAGACAAAGTTATAGTGAGATATTCGTAAACGGTTGCTAATGATCGCTTGTAATCGGTGAATTTGCGACACGACCTTATCTTTCCATAGATTGCTTATGGGGTCGAACAGCATTGTTCGATCGCGCCATCCACCGCGATGCATTTATACTCTATCGGACAAGATCCCTTGTTATNGAATACCCTACGTTTCTCTTATTTGTTCCCATAAAATAATAATATTAATATTATCGTATATCATCGTATACCAGATACAGAAACCGGTATTTTTTGTAACGCTACAATATGTTATGTTCCTTGCGATTGACTGCTGAATTCAATTTTCAAATCATCTCGATATAATGTTGACATTAAAGATAGTCAGATAGCTGTTGCCTTTGGTAGAAAATGTTCCTTTCTCCGTTTCCTGATTTTTGAATGACTTCCAAACAGTCGGTATTCCAAACTCGATTGCCTAGGCTCCTTTCGTTTTATTCTCGAGAGGTCTTATCTACGGTCGAGCCGTTTACGAATTCAAGAGCCAAGGCGGTGCTTCGCTTCGATGTATTCTAGCTGCATTTAAATCTCATCCTCGAGACTTCTCATTCCGCCTCTCTACTTAATATTGCACGATGCTCTGGACGAATATCGATAACACGAATTACCGCAAAATCGTTCTGCGATCAATTCAAACTGTTTCGATTCGTATTGCATCATTAAACTCGATTAAAAACTGGTTCCAATGATTTTTAGCGCATTTCAGGATGCAACGACCATGAACGCCGATCACCGATCGAACAGAAATAGAGTTTACTAGTAGTATTACTATACAGCGCCGGTTGCTTACGATTTACACGTATGTTGTAGCAAAGACAAAGTTATAGTGAGATATTCGTAAACGGTTGCTAATGATCGCTTGTAATCGGTGAATTTGCGACACGACCTTATCTTTCCATAGATTGCTTATGGGGTCGAACAGCATTGTTCGATCGCGCCATCCACCGCGATGCATTTATACTCTATCGGACAAGATCCCTTGTTATACCTTCGGTTAACGCCAGTGCCAATAATGAGACAATAATTGTAATTTATCCTACCCATTGTCCATCCTGATCCAACACGTATGCGAGTGTACAACTCTGAATGTAGAGTTAAGCTGGTTAGAGTAATGTCCCGTTCCGATCAACCGTTCAATCCTGATTGCCGAACGAGTCTGTCCTCTCTACGGTATATCGGTTATATTTTCGTAACAATCTCCGACGAAGAAGAAAAATATCTTTGGTACACGATACAAATCTGCTTTCGTGCTTTCGTGCTTTCGTGCTTTCGTGCTTTCGCTTCCAATCGATTCAATGTCTTCGCCATCATTTGCGTAAGCTTCTGACGAGCAGATTGTGCATAGCGAAGATTCGGCTGATCCGCTCGAGTCGAGACGACGCGACGGGCAACGCGACGTTTTCCTTTGGATACCATCTCGACGATGTTCAGGAGCATAGGTAAAGGTGAAAGTGGGTGGAAATAGAGCTAAAAGGCCGAAGGGTCTGCGGGAGGACCACTCGAAATTGAGTTTCCGCTGCCGTCACTGGCAAACACCGAGGTCAAGATACCTACTCGTCGAAGATTCGAGTGTACGCCGGCAAAATGCAAGACTTGCCTCGCGTCGTTCGCCGAATTTGCGTCCACCGTAGGAAACTGCTGCTCCATCCGTTATTCGTCGGAGGAAACTCGTTCACTTTGGGAAAGGATGCAACGATAGAGTGGAAATCCTTATCAAGATATCAGTTTGAGAGAAACTCCTTTGGCGATTGTAATAGACGCTACAGTGATAAATCACAGATTTTTCAATTCGGATGTGATTTTTCTTTCTTTTTTTCTTTTTTTTTTATCAATTCCACAAAAATGAAACAACAATTTAGAGATTTGTGGACCCTTGAATATTTTAAATATTTGAACAAAATGGTTGTACGCGAAACATGTTTGTAGGATTTCTAATTTGTTGTTAGACGGAATTTCGCGTAGTTTTGCACGACATATATCGAAATGATTTAACATTTATTAGCGGAGGGAAAGTAGATGGAAAGCTCGCAATGTTAATCTCATTAGAGATACGTTGAATTAAACGAAATCTCGTAACGTGAAATTACGCGTTACGTGAAACGTAAAACGTACATTTTTATTTTTTCACTTTACATCGATTTATGGTGCCATTATTCGACCTATAATTATTTAATCAACGCGGGTAATCATTTACGGGATTATCGTTCGACAAATATTTGTGCAAATTACAAGTAATTTGGCGCGGTTAAAAATTTTGTGAGTAACAATGTCTAATCCTAGATTCAGCTGTTTCATAAATGCTTCGGTTCCAGGAACATATCTATCTGCAATAATATTTTTCAAATCGTATAAATATTCATAACTGTCCAATATATTAAACTGCAATCCAATTTTTAATCAAAGAGATGCGTTCTCGAATTCCTTTCTCGCTGGAAACCACGGTGGATCATCTTCCGGTTGATCCTAGCGAACAGCCGCATCAAAACATCATATCGGTTTATGCGGTTATAGATTGGTTTCTATTTTCAACACCGATAGACCATACAGGCTGACTCTATCACCCATTTACCCTGTTTTGCATAAAACGAAAAAGAAACGGAGATGGTTCGCGTCGCCATATTTTAAAGTTATCAACATTTCTCTTCCTTATTCGAATTCTTCGACTGATCGGGGGTAGACGTGTACACGAACATTGGAAATTACTAACAATAAGTGAAACACCTTTATTTTCGTTGACGCGGTTGTGTAACCGTACATAAATTCTGTTTAAATTCCGTTTCAATTTCATTTACAGAGCCCACGCGATGATATTTGATATTTGATCGATAAACGATGTACGAATCGCGAGACCGGTGCAAAACTTGTCACAAGGTTCCTATAGACTTTTTGCAAATAAATATTTCGAATCAACGAAAATTTAGCTGTCAAATTTCGTTAAGTAAATACAAATATTGTAGAATTTTTTTTAGCATTCGCGAGAGTGCACGATCAATTAAAATTGTGCAAAGCTCTTTATCGAATCGCCATTGTCGTCTACAGAAAAGAAACAAGGTACACCCTATCGGTTTTTCAAATCTTTCCGCCAACGAATTTGTAATTAGCTCGAGTTATAAGATTTGAAACGTGTATTCCCCTTAAAGNAAAAGAAACAAGGTACACCCTATCGGTTTTTCAAATCTTTCCGGCAACAAATTTGTAATTAGCTCGAGTTATAAGATTTGAAACGTGTATTCCCCTTAAAANAGTAAATACAAATATTGTAGAATTTTTTTTAGCATTCGCGAGAGTGCAGGATCAATTAAAATTGTGCAAAGCTCTTTATCGAATCACCATTATCGTGTACAGAAAAGAAACAAGGTACACCCTATCGGTTTTTCAAATCTTTCCGGCAACAAATTTGTAATTAGCTCGAGTTATAAGATTTGAAACGTGTATTCCCCTTAAAACTGTGAACTTGTCAACGTTGCACTAAATTATTTAACGAGAACGTTCAATTAAACTGTTACGCTTGTTTTTTATTACGTCAAAGTGGAGGAAAGGCATCTAGTTAGAGGAGAATTTCGATAAAAAGTTCTTACAGAATTAAAAGTTCAACGGTCTTGGTAAACGAGGCTTTTCTACCTTTTATTTAACTCGTCACAGTCAACAGGATTTCTTGACGGCTTTTTACTAAAGAACGAGACTGGGAACATCAAAGGGGTAGAAATTACTAAATTGGTTTCAACACCTACACGCACAAGTTAACGTTTACGTACTTATATTTAACTTTCGTGTACACTTTCACAAATATTCGCAATTCATCTGACTAAAAGAGAGAAAATCAATTTTCTGCCGTTACAAAGTATCATAGTTGACGCACAGACATTTATTGGCTCTCTTCCCTTTAGGTTGAGATAGGTGCTCGTCACGAAACACTTTCTGCCCTATTCTAGCGACGAAAAAGATCGTTATTCTTGGCAGAAACGTGAGGGTCCTCCAAGTATGATCCTTGGCCGGGGGATGCTGCTCCTTTTAGCGTCCTTGAAGCGTTCTTGAAACGTTCTCGAAGCGTTCTCGCACGCGTTCCATGCACTCCGACTGGCTACGCTTAAGCATTTGTCTCACGTATCTTGCCGGTCGCCGATAGTCATCGGACACCGACGCCAGACACGACGATTGTTCATTGAACAATACCTTTATTCGCGAACAAAGGCGAAAAATGAGCGAACTAGCCCGCGTGGGAGAGCTCAGGTGAAGAATGACAGATGAAACGGCTCAGGTGAAGCTGCAAGAGCGAAAAAAAATATGGAAGCATCAGGAGGATGAAAATAAGTGCTATCCGACTGTCTAGCTGACAGCTGATAAATTCTGGAAATATAATTTAATCGTACCGATAATCATCGAACGATAACTCGTGTATTTAGTAGGAATATCGTTTCTGATCGTACCCAATAAAAACATAAAACATAGAATAAAGAGAAAAGAAAAGTGTGATGAAGAAAGTAGGTGACATCGGTTGCAAGAAGGGAAAAAGAAAAAATGAGAAGAAAAAGACGAAGGGAGACGATCGGTTAAGTCAGGCTGGCAAGATGCCAACCAATTATGAATGTAAAGTTATGGTAATATTGATATCGAGCGGGGATGATAAAAATGGCAGTAATAAAACGGATATTCTACTTTTCCTACCGTTTCTCTGCCTTTTCTGCCCTCCTCCGTCCCTTCTCTGCCTTCTTTGCCTTTCTGTCCAATTTCTCTACTTTTTCTCCGATCCAAGCATTACATTATTCGGGACATTCTTCATGTATGATCGGAGCCACCTACGTTACGTTGGATAATTGAAATTCAATATGCCTACCTCACCTAGCAGCTTGTGGCAAGTTCCAGTATTTTATTCCACCTTCCATTCTTCTTCCCTTCAACAGGAAATCGAACTGGGAAAGTAGACTTCTCTCTAACGATTGATCCGACGTCGACCTGACGTTGACCCGACGTTGACCCGACATTGATCACGTTGCAGTAAATCGAAATTAGTTCGTACGAACGGTGGTCCGCCAATTTTATTGCTCAATATAGATAATTGCTGGTGCGAATCAATTTTGAGAAAGTGGACACTCGAGTTAGCTTCGCGTTGTAATTAGTTAGTACCGCGATAAAAAAATCGCTTAACGTTGAAGAAGAATTAAAGAAATGCCAAATCGTTTGTTCGAGTCTTTATCAGGATAATAGAATTTCAATGAAGTTGGCCAGCGGCCACTTTTGCACACCACAATGCGAAACGATTAATAAACGCGGCTGCGACGGAGATGTCGCTCGTTCCGTGCACATGTAACGCACTCGACGCTACCACCGCATTATAATCCATTAACAATAAACGAACTGCTAATGAAACGAAACGGCCGTCGCCGCCGGCCATACCGACCGACAGGAGCCCTCGAAATGGGCCGATCGTTATGATTTCCATCGGAGAACGGAAACATTCGACTACCGGATGCGGCAACCCCTTCCTCTAAACTCCTGACGATGTCATCGTTCGAGCCGGAACTAAGAATAATTTTCGATCGTCTATCGGAGTCGAAACTCGTTCGTTTCCCTGTCAGTTTATCGATACCCCGTGTCGTAGACGATCGGTAATTATCTTCTCGATTCCGTTGCATTCTATTCCGAATATAGGACGAGAATTGCTGTTTCGGTTACAAGCACGCGAAATGAGTCACAAAATGAGACGCGAAATGTATCCGTTGATATTTGTTTGGTAAATACGTACGTGGAGAAATAAACGGAAGTTGGCGGAGAAGGAAGTTTTAGCGAATTACGCCAACAGTTTACAGAGTTTGTCGGAATGGCTAAGCGGTACGTTAGGCGAAAGTAAGGAAGTGGTAGAAAAGTTACACAGTCGATTCGCAAACTGTATTTAAGTCAAACGTCAATTCTGGTAAACTTCGTCGAGTGGATTTGCCTGACTATAGGTCGTGGAAAACCTCTTTTTTTTCTCCTCCCTTTTGCGCTGGTCCCGCCTCACAATCCAGTTGCCACGGTAAGGATATTTTTCTTCCAGCTCGACGAGAGCTCACGTCGGAATAATATTCTCTCATTTTGGCTGGGCGACGCAAGGACAAACGAGTTATCGAGTCAGTTTACTCGTCGGCACCAAAGTTATACAGAAGTAAAAACTATCGAAGCCGTTCCACGACTTCTTCGCTTCTATCTAATTAGTTGAAACGTTCAAAATTAATGTACACAGAGAGGCTTTAATTAAATTTAATTAATTTTAACGCATCGCCAAGGTTGTTGCGATATCTGATGCAGAAGCGGCTCAACTGGTACGAGATGAGAAAGTTAGGGGGCCACGATTCTGTTTATAAGGCTCTAGGAACATGAATTTCGTTTCGACTGGTTAACGCCATCGGTACCGTGTCGTTGCAACGTCCACGATACTTCACACGACCCGAATTCGATCGGAACGATTAAACATTTTGGCAGCTGCTACCGCTTGTATACCGTACGGTCACGAAGGAATATTTATTCGAGACGAATTTAATGGTATCGGTCGGCTTGGTCGAACGACCAAAAGAGAAAAACGACGGCTCGAGGTATCTTCGATCAAACGGGATTTTTATCGACCTTAACGATCCCCGTAACTTTCCCGAAAGGAAAGACCTCAGTCGTCGCTTTTCATATCGAGGATCGTTTTAATCCTTCTTCGTTGATCACTGATACTCCACTGGATTTGATAGAATGAAAGAACAAGCTGCTGCTAACTGTACCAATGATAAAAATTATTAATTGCTCGTACACGAAAATAGAAATTTTAGTCCTATTTGGCCACGTTTCTTGCTCAATTAGCTTTTGCGGTAGCTTTTAAAAAATGTACGCTAGAAAATCCAGATATCGGGAAATGCGCCTAATTTTTCGGTCTACCAACTCCAAGCTGAACTTCATTGCGTTTACCGAAGACGGGGCATAAAAGTTGGTTGTACATACGTATGTAAGAAACACGGTACTCTTTCGCGAGTATTGGTGATTCGACAGCACTCCGTATAAACCGCACGAATTGACGGCAAATCGAACGCGAACGCGAACGCATGAACCGTGGCCGAGCTTGCTGACACGAAAAAGACCTCTCGACACATTTTCTTCGATTTGCTTCGTAAGGTTGAATGATTTCAGACCCTAAAGGAATCCCCATGGAATCAATGACACGTGGACCGACCCGTTTCGTTTTCCACCAACCAGCGGACGTTCAAAGACGTTTATTTGTTCATTTTAGAGAATATCTGGATGCTGGACGACGAGATACCGCGAAACTTCGATAAAAAATTCTTCCCTTCGGTTCCCTCGATCAACCAAGAAGGATCCCCGTGGCCTGAATTTCAATATAGCTCTTGGCGAACACCGTCGATACTCGCAAGTATCGACGGGTTTTAAGGTATCCTGCAATAGAGGCACTTCTTGCAACGCAATGAACCGTAAGGGACTTCGATGAGCCGTACCCATCAAGGCTGTTAAAGAAAGGCAAAAAGCGTAACTGAAAATCACTTCTGTCCAAGGTTTCCGCCTTTGTTGCATATCTTTATTGGACGACCATTGGTTTTCTTCGTCGTTAACTTCGTTTGCGCGTTACGTTACCACCAACAACATCCTCGTACTCTGAGAAGGTCGTAAGGGTACTCTCAGCATCCAGATGTTGTCTCTCCGCTCCGAATATTCTTCTTTTCTGTAGCGATGCCTTTATCGATGATCAGATCTTACCGGAATTGCCATTTATATATAGAGAGGGATTCGATACTTGTCCTCGACTCGTCGAATCCACGAGCTGAGACGAGTTCTATAGCTAGCGAGGTTTATCAGCTGCTAGAAAGAAATATCTCCTCCGAAAGCTTCCGTTACGTCGCATTCTTTTTACAAGCCCTTCTCGCGACTACTTAAAAATATTTTTAACCACCAACAGGTTTCTCGCTTGAATTCTCCTCCATCGAATATTCTCGAAAGGAGCTTGCTCAAACGATACAATTCGAAATTCTGTATCGAAGAATATCGCGCAACCAATACCATGAATGGTATAATGATCTTGGTGTCCACGACTGTACATAAACGAACTAATACCATAAAATGAATTAAGACAAATCGTTTTTCCGGAATGGAAAAGATACTAAAGGACTCGTAACGTGAAGTGGGCAGCAAAATATTTTAATATCCTTTTCCCCGTAACGTTGTAAAGCTGCTCGAGCGATCCGGTCTTTTCTTAGACGCTTTTAGTAAAGCTTGCCAGATCCTTTGACCCTTCTAACTCTCCGGTTCTAGGGACATACGTGGGGAAAAGCGTTCCTCGGTTCGTAGTACTGCTACTTATCGAAGATCGAAGCGGTTGTAGTCTCGAGGAAATCTTTCCAACACCATCAAGAATACTTCGTACGTAGATGTCTTTAAGATTCGAGTAACCGTGAATGCACAAAGTAGCAATTAAAGTTTCATCGTAAGCTCAATCGTGTCTTGAAACAGAATTATTCGTTGCGGTTGAAAAGGAACTGGTTCGTCCGATTACGATATGGAAAAAAATCGCGATGCGTTTCTGAAACTCCTTAACTGTAAACAAACAACGCATTACTCGATTTATTCGACTAAGCGAAGCATTGGTAAACGGGTATCTACCATGTTTAACGAGTGTAAACGGGCCGGCTGCGTCGCCAGTCGCGTGAAACATATTATATCAATTGGCCTCGAAACCGCGCGAGGCACGCAGTAATTATAGAATAACAATTATTAATTAGTCGCACACCAGGGATCATCTGGCTGTAATACGCTCTATGACTATCGACAATGATTACTTTGTCGGAGCACGCGCGCTCCCTCGTTGCTTCCGTTCTTTGATGAATTTTCCACGGGAAAAGTGAACTGTGAACGTAAAAAGAAGCAGAATGGAGGGCGGTCGAGATGAATCGAGCGAGGCCAATTACAGCAAGAACAAATTGAATTTTACAACGTGAAACGCGTTCGCTTTAGCTTGTTTAATACAAAGGGGATCAAACAATTGTGGAAGAAGAACAATAGACCCTTCGCGGGACAGGGAAGAGAAACGAAGAAACATGGCGAAACGACGCGTCGCAAAAAACGTAAGAAGCCGAGAACGACCATATTAATTCAGACGTAAACGCTTTCAACGCGGGAAACCTGATGACAATTTCATTTAACGATTATTACCGCCGCTCGCTCGCTCGCATATGTTCAGACACACTCCCGTCATGCCATTACATGCAACATGCTATTATACTCGTTGCATCATATTCACGTAATTTACCGCGTTCAAAAACATGCACACAGCTAGCTGAGAGTACCTACGAGTTACAACTGTTCGGAGAATTGTCTCTTTCGTGCAGCTTTCATCTAGATTCTCGTTCTCTTATGTTTCAAACGTACACTTTTTAAAGCGATTTCCTCGAAATTGATTAACAACGCGTTACACCGTTGGTTTTTCAAGGTTTAACTGTTTAATTGGAATTTGCAGTTGATACCGAAAACGATTAAATTTGAAACGATTGATCATTTTCTTTAGCTGCGTATCGTTTCGTGGTGAATTGAGTTGATGCACAAGCGGTCCCTGAATACCTATTGTAGCAGTAAAGTGCGCGCCGCGTTCTCGTGTCCTTTGGGAATTTAATTATAGTAACATTCAATTAAAATACGCACAATGGGCCTATATTTTGACAGGAGTCACTTTAAACAATAATAATCGCTTAGAATATCAAAATTTACTTGATAGACGTATCAAGCTGTCGATAAATCGGAAAAACACATTCGCATCGTGGAACGCGTCCTAATTTGTCCGAAACATTATTTTCCATAAAACGGTCGTAACAGTAGTCAACGGTACATCGGTAATGTAAATCACCGGAAGATTTTGACGCGATCGACCGAACCGGTGATCGGTACGAAACGGATGCATCGGGATCCGAAACTGGATGATATTTATTGTCCTTCTATTTGCTAGGGTTGACCATAAATCAGTTCGGCGCGACGTTGTTGATCGCCGAGACGTTGTTTATTCAGACTGTCAACAGGCCAAGCTCTGGTCTAATATCCGACATAGAGTCTGTGTGCTGTACGCGCACGTGAATCGGACTTACTTCCGCGTATATATTCCGCCTATTCAGGAATTCATTACGGTCGATTCTACGCTCACGGAGATTTACCGGATACGGAACCACCTCGGAGGGCAAGCGAATATCAGGCATTCGATTCGGGTTCGAGCTCGTCGAGAACGACCTGAATTCGCCTTCGACTCGGTGTCTCAACTGGCTGCGAGTTCTGTTGGATAACGAGAAGCAAGATAAAGCTTCCTTTCATCGTGCCCGACCCTCGATCAACGCTGGAAAAATCGCGACACGCGAATTCCTTGGCTGTCACGCTTCCCTTCGGTCTTATTTATTTTCACCTCGTCTCCTTGGTAAAATAGGATCGCGACACGCGATGAAATTTCATTCGTGACTCAACTGGAAAGATAAAGCGGGTTTACGCTTCGAATGGAATGCAATCGTCGACCGTGTCTGGGAATAAACGAATAACTATCCGTTACTGAAAAACAGTATTCATGAACGAACGATCAGAATTCGAGATTGCCAACAGGTATCGGAGACAAATGAACACCGTTTCTCCCCCAAAGAAGCTCTTAAAATAGCCGAAAGCTGTGCCTTCGGTTCGACGAGGGAACGTTGAATGTACCATCGGATTCGCTTTTATTCGCTACACAACGCGACATTTATAGATTACAAATTGTACGAGAAATGATGCAAAAATATCACGCATGGACATAGGTGCGCGATTATTGGTTTCTCGAAAGTATTACTTGTCCGACAGCTTAATCGCGCCACACTCTCCTAACTTTCATAATTTTCATAATGCATCAGTGCGACGCGTTTATACAGGGTGAAATCGATGACTACGCGAACACCGGTGCAACGCTGTAACAGGTTTTGATTAGCCGCACGCTTTGAACCATGCAAAATGGTATCCATGTGCGTGAAAACATTTGATGCCCTCGCATCGTGTAGTATCAAAATACGTGTCTATTTGTTGCACGTAACTTATTTAACGCAAGAATTATTAGACTGGAAATTCAAGAAGCTTTGTAGTTGGAGCCAATATATTGTCTTACATCGTACACAGTATAGAAAGCTGTTCCATTATTTTATTCCTTCGATACCTGAAATTTTTCCATTATATAAGCGTATAACATTGAAAATTATCCTTTCGTTGATATTTTTGTAAGAATTTCATCACTTGCCAAGCTACTTCGATTCAAAGGGAAAGATTACTGCTGCTTGTAAATATCGTATCAATATTAACTTGCCTTAAACGGTGTAATCTATAATATTAACGCATAGCTTCGAGGGGCAATATATTTGATTATTCTGTTTAACGTTTCGGGTCGAACGTGTATTACGATTAAGTAGGAGAAACTCATGCTACCTCCCTCAAGGCTTGCAATATCAGAAGCAAATAGAAGATAACGAACTGACAATGTTAAACTCTCAATGATAAATTCGCCGAGTTTTGGTCGGTCCTCGTAAAATTTACACATCACGGAATGTATTAACGTCACGGCACGAGGATTTACCGTGAGTTTGGTTTAATTTCTTAAAACGCCACGGCTGAGACTGCATGCAGCAGCAATACCGTTTAATTCTTAAAGCACCTCGACCGCAACCAAGCGAAACGTTCGGGCAACTTGTTAGATTTTGAAAACGTTGCCCACTATTTTTATTCTAATTTACGATGACTCGTGATTATCTTTGAAAATTATTCTGAACATAGATTCAACCTCCATTTGTGGAAATATTTTTATCTCTACCGATTAAACCGTTCATCGAAGCAACACGTATCCTTCCGGTCAATTCTGTCCTAATATCGAGTTTTATCCGATTTTTAGGACAAAAATCGGCAGAATAATCTAGTCGATCGGGGATTGAAGCATCGCGGCAAACAGTTGCTAACAAATACGTAAATCCTACCCGTGTAACACCTCATAAATCTGGCATTAATTTCTTCCTAAATATTGGCCAATCGCCAGAATTACAAAAAAGTTCCACCGATCTCCGAATAAAGTCGTTTCCCAGTAAAACATAGTCACCTGCGCTGCAAGAATTTCTCGATTTACGATTCTTTCAAGAACAACAATACTCTTCGCCGTCGCGAACCTCGGCCGGTCTAAAAAAAAATACTCGTCGACCATATTCGAGCGTCCCTTTCGTCCTTGTATTTCATCGAACACTCGTTCAGTTGCTTTCGACTGTAAAATAGCTAAATTTCAAACTGGTATAATATTTTTTGTATTATGGAGAAGCACGGTTTTACACAAAATTTTGCACGCAATCAAAATATTAGGACAAATCCAAGCTATCTCGAGCAACAATCTCGAAAGTTTTGCCGTTGATATCAATTCTTAACCTGTTAAATGTGCCTATAAAAAGATACACCTGTACGACACTGTACCGATTCTTCTACTTACTGTATCCTTTAAAAAGGTGTTTCGAAGGACACCTGATCATTCCTCACAGTCTAAACGAGATCCGCGTAAACGTCGGAGAAACAGAGCCAAACTAAACGGGCGAGAAAGAAACAAACTAGATACGCGAAAGAAAAATTTGTGTCACCTGGAGACGGATAAAACAAGTTTACTTTAATCGCAAAACTTCGAGCAGAAAGATAAATCTTTCCCCCG